>JAHPZR010014669.1:30000-32681 GCA_019787425.1 Platygyra sinensis | reverse complement strand
CAAAAGGCCTATTATTTTCAGATGGCTGAGGTAAATAATTGATCTATGAGACACAGCTGAATGATGAAAAAAGGTATCTCAGCCAATTTTGTATCAGCATCGTTTCATTCTTTGCAGTATGATTGTACTAAACTTGTTCTAACAGTTTTGTTACCATGGCAACATGCTGGGCTATTTTCTAATGGTGTCTCATGTGCATGATCCAGCAAGCATATAAATATTAAGTGAGCTCAAGTTTGCAGATTCTTTTAACATTTTTTGAGCTGAAAATCACTAACATATTAAAATTAATTGGGTAGGAACTGAAGAAGAGTGAGTTGCTATGGGAACAGAAATTTTCATATCTTTAATCTAGTTCTGAATTAGCTAAAAAAGCTGACTTAACTTATGTTGACCAAGAAAATGCCAAACAAGATATTGCTATTGCTGATAAAGCAAGCAGAAATGATCTAGACCCAAAATTAAGTATTGATGGAACAAATTCAATGACTGGCAATCTTGATATGAATAACAATAAAATAATCAATCTTCAAGAAGGCCTAAGTGAAAAAGATTCTGTTACTTATGGTTAATTAAAAAGACATACATTGTACAGATATCCAGCAAATCAATTATCATTTACAACCAAGTTTTACTTTCTTTAAAAATTTTGGTGATAAATCACAACAGTACTACAACAATCTAATTTTTCAAGTACTAATGATAACCACCAAGACTTACTCGTACAATGTAGTTACAAAAGAAACTCATGATAGTGGTTTTGGTGGAGAAGCCAAATGACTAATAACTCAAAAAGTGGTGTTTATACAGCTATTTTTGAAATTTTTTCTGCTGTAAATAATAGTCTTCTAAGAGATAAAACTCTTATTACACAAGTTTATGGTGATAGCAATTACAAAGTGATTACTTTTCCTAATGATTATATCTCTAATGATCATGATCATACAACAGTTATTTTACAGTTTACTTCTAATGGGCAAGCTGGTGAAATGACTTTTGAAATAAGGTATTATGGAAGTGCATATAATCAAAACATAATTTTTTATTTTACTCTACAGTAGTTAGCGAAAGGGAAAATACTAATTTTAATCATGCTGTTTTTGATGTTGAAAGTATTAAGTTTGGCAATAAAATCTTGTTTTTTGAAGACTTAAATTTAAATGGTAATAGTGGAGTTCCTGTGGCCCTGAGGGTCACCAAGCAGAGCCCCATACTCATATAGGAAAGAAAAGTAAACCCATGAGTTGATTTTCTTATGGTTATCATGGCCAGGGGTATTGCTCGTGGGTGCGTATGCACGACAACGACGGCAGCGACGACGGAGTCGTGCAACATGGCGGCCATACTCCAAATATTAGGTTGACAAAGACATGCAGCCTTGGTTTACTGTGTACTTCTCTAATATTGGACATCAATGTTATGATCAATTGACACCTTCAAGAAGGCCAAAGTGGAAAAGATTCTGTTACTTATGGTTAATTAAAAAGACATAGAGATGTTCAGCAAATCAATTATCATTTACAACCAAGTTTGTACTTTCCTCAAAAATTTTGGTGATAAATCACAACTACAACAATCTAATTTTTCAGTTACTAATGATATTTACCAAGACTTACTCGTAGTTACGAAAAAAAGCTCATGACGGTGGTTTTGGTGGAGAAGCCACATCAAGTATTAAAATGACTAATAACTCAAATCAATATTATGATCAATTGACACCTGTCATTAAGCAAGGTATCTGCTGACCAGTATCACATGACCATGTTGCAGGCTCAAGTGTACAGCTCATCGAGGTCACATGTTTTTTAGAAGTTGACCGCTAAGAAGGGTGCTGGTTTTCGATTGGATCGCAGGCTCATGTCAGGTTAACTTGTTGAAAACAGGGCAGGATTGTTCAGAAGCCTGTTAATGCTAGCCCAGGATTAAAATTTATTCAAATGAAAACTTTTTCTTTGATACAAATGTTCTTTTGCTGCTTTGTTTTGGGTATATGGTAATTATAAAACTCAAAACAGAAAGTCAAACAGTTAACAGAAAACTTCACTACAAAATTACAAAACTCAAATCAGCTTTCTACCTGGGTTAGCTCAATCGGACACTGAACAACCCGGGCAGGGAGCTACGCTTTTAGGCTGGCCTAAATCTATACATTAAGATTATTTATCTATCTGATCCTATTGATGAAAATGATTCAGTTCATGTAAATAAAAAGTATGTTTAAAAATGCCAGTACAACGACTCTGAGAAATTATGCTTTAGAGACAGACTTGCAAACCCTAGCGAGCAAAGTAGGTGGTGCCTCAGACTTAAGCTTATTATTCTTTGGCTACTACAATCAATGTTTGGTGAATACTAAAGCTAATCAGAGTGATAACACCAATGATTCAGCTTAAAAGCTCAATGTGAGTGATTTCAATCCTGCTCTTGATTTGAAAGCACATAAAATTAATCTTACAACCTTGAACGATACAGTCCATGCACTAGATGCACTGAAATAGAACTAATAACGCTGATTTCAATACTTTTAGTAACATTGTTATGTCAGTCCTGAATCAAAAAGCAGACATGATGTTGATAATAAAGCAAGAAAATCAATTATTAGTATACTTGCCGAAGAAAATGGAGCAATTAACCAAAATAGATATGTATGGGCTTTTGGTAGTGGAACT
Organism: Platygyra sinensis; assembly: GCA_019787425.1. Classification (NCBI taxonomy): domain Eukaryota; kingdom Metazoa; phylum Cnidaria; class Anthozoa; order Scleractinia; family Merulinidae; genus Platygyra; species Platygyra sinensis. The sequence continues at coordinate 30,012 of JAHPZR010014669.1, read as the reverse complement.
GAATAAAACATT
>JAHPZR010014669.1:0-27500 GCA_019787425.1 Platygyra sinensis | reverse complement strand
ACATTGATTGGTGGGACTTCTGCAAGCATGTAACACTTGCATGATTGTGAATAATTTCTGCCCCCGCATAATCTCTTGTATCAGACTAATATTAATTGGTGGGACTTCTGCAAGCATGTAATGCGATACGTGATTGTAAATAATTTCTTCCCCCGCATAATCTCTTGTATCAGACTAATATTGACTGGTGGGACTTCTGCATGCATGTAACACATTGCATGATTGTGAATAATTTCTGTCCCCGCATAATCTCTTGTATCAGACTAATATTGATTGGTGGGACTTCTGCAAGCATGTAACGCGTTACATGATTGTGAATAATTTCTGCCCCTGCATAATCTCTTGTATCAGACTAATATTGATTGGTGGGACTTCAGCAAGCATGTAACGCGTTACATGATTGTGAATAACTTCTGCCCCCACATAGTCTCTTGCATCAGACTAATATTGATTGGTAGGACCTCAGCAAGCATGTAACGCGTTACATGATTGTGAATAACTTCTGCACCCCCCATAGTCTCTTGCATCAGACTAATATTGATTGGTGGGACTTCAGCAAGCATGTAACGCGTTACATGATTGTGAATAATTTCTGCCCCCGCATAATCTCTTGCATCAGACTAATATTGATTGGTGGGACTTCTGCAAGCATGTAACGCGTTACATGATTGTGAATAATTTCTGTCCCGCACATAGTCTCTTGCATCAGACTAATATTGATTGGTAGGACTTCAGCAAGCATGTAACGCGTTACATGATTGTGAATAATTTCTGCCCCCGCATAATCTCTCGCATCAGACTAATATTGATTGGTGGGACTTCTGCAAGCATGTAACGCGTTACATGATTGTGAATAATTTCTGCCCCTGCATAATCTCTTGTATCAGACTAATATTGATTGGTGGGACTTCAGCAAGCATGTAACGCGTTACATGATTGTGAATAACTTCTGCCCCCACATAGTCTCTTGCATCAGACTAATATTGATTGGTAGGACCTCAGCAAGCATGTAGCGCGTTACATGATTGTGAATAACTTCTGCCACCCCCCATAGTCTCTTGCATCAGACTAATATTGATTGGTGGGACTTCAGCAAGCATGTAACGCGTTACATGATTGTGAATAATTTCTGCCCCCGCATAATCTCTTGCATCAGACTAATATTGATTGGTGGGACTTCTGCAAGCATGTAACGCGTTACATGATTGTGAATAATTTCTGCCCCTGCATAATCTCTTGTATCAGACTAATATTGATTGGTGGGACTTCAGCAAGCATGTAACGCGTTACATGATTGTGAATAATTTTTGCCCCCACATAGTCTCTTGCATCAGACTAATATTGATTGGTGGGACTTCTGCAAGCATGTAACGCGTTACATGATTGTGAATAATTTCTGCCCCCGCATAATCTCTTGTATCAGACTAATATTGATTGGTGGGACTTCAGCAAGCATGTAACGCATTACATGATTGTGAATAATTTCTGCCCCTGGATAATCTCTTGTATCAGACTAATATTGATTGGTGGGACTTCAGCAAGCATGTAACGCGTTACCTGATTGTGAATAATTTCTGCCCCGCATAATCTCCTGCATCAGACTAATATTGATTGGTGGGACTTCTGCAAACATGTAACGTGTTACATGATTGTGAATAATTTCTGCCCCTGCATAATCTCTTTTATCAGACTAATATTGATTGGTGGGACTTCGGCAAACATGTAACGAGTTACATGATTGTGAATAATTTCTGCCCCTGCATAGTTTCTTGCATCCGACAGATTTTGATCGGTAAGGCTTCTGCAAGCATGTAACGCGTTACATGGTTGTGAATGAATTAAAGCCATGAAACGTGTCTCTGAATAATTTCTGCCCCGCATAGTTTCTTGCATCCGACAGATTTTGATCGGTAAGGCTTCTGCAAGCATGTAACGTGTTACATGTTTGTGAATGAATTAAAGCCATGAAACGTATCTCTGAATAATTTCTGCCCCCGCATAGTTTCTTGCATCAAACAGATTTTGATCGGTAAGGCTTCTGCAAGCATGTAACACGTTACATGATTGTGAATGAATTAAAGCCATGAAACGTGTCTCTGAATAATTTCTGCCCCCGCATAGTTTCTTGCATCAGACAGATTTTGATCGGTAAGGCTTCTGCAAGCATGTAACGTGTTACATGATTGTGAATGAATTAAAGCCATGAAACGTATCTCTGAATAATTTCTGCCCCCGCATAGTTTCTTGCATCAAACAGATTTTGATCGGTAAGGCTTCTGCAAGCATGTAACACGTTACATGATTGTGAATGAATTAAAGCCCTGAAACTTGTCTCTGAATAATTTCTGCCCCTGCATAGTTACATGCATCAGACAGATTTTCATTGGTGGGGCTTCTACATGCATGTAATGCGTTACATGATTGTGAATAAACCATGGTCATGTGCTAAAATTAAATCAAATTTTTTTGCTTTTTTTATTGGGTTGTGCCAAAAACCCCATATTCTTAACTATTTTCCTTCACTTCAAATTTAGACTGTAAATTGTCTATGTAAATTTGAGGGCTAGTGCCATCCACCCTCCCCCCTAACCTTTTATCCTTTGCTCAAGCCGACACGAGCATTCGCAGAGGGACTAATATTGATGAGCCCTGCGGGTTTGAGGCATTTCTGTGTTCAAAAGATGAATTGACTAGCGAATAGTATTTTGATTAACCCTTTAACTGCCAATCGTACGAATATGTACGATTGGCACCAGTGGTGTTTTGAAAATTTTCAGCTTCCACACATCTAGCCTCTTCCAGGCGTTCAGTTAATCAGGGTGCAGCGCAGAAAACAGCGCGCGAAAAAATAAAAAAAAAGCGCGAGCAAGAGGAAGCGAGGGAATGCCTGTGGGCAAACTTAACAAAAGGTCGTTCCGGTATACCAGGATCTGGTATACCCCCTGATTGGTTAATTTTGACAGATTTTGTCAACACTCGAGCATTACTGACGCAGATGAGATATACGATATTGAGGCGGTCAGAGACCTTCAACGAGTAACGCGGTGTTGAAATCTCAACTGAAATCTGTTATAAACAACAATAAGCTAAAAGTGAAGTGCCTTCGCGAAGAACAGAAGGATTGCATAAAATATGGTCAATGAAAGATTCCTTTGCAATCCTTCCCACCGGTTTTTGAAAGAATTTAATCTATCAACTCTTTCCACGAGTAATGTCTCTGATGAATGGAGAAGCCGGCGCCGTCTTCACGATCATGATGGCTTGTCTAGCTCTCGAGGCCATAATGAAAGACCAAGTTGAACAGTTGAACACAATCGGAGTCGCAGCAACGGCAATGGGTATCGACTAAGAAGCGAGAAGAACCGGAAAGTGCGAGATTGTGTGTAAAGATCTGTAAATAAGGTTCGTGACATCCCCACATAATTTTGCCGTTCTGTTTTCGATATATTGACCTTTTGCTTTGCAGAGTTTGACACCTCTGTGATTTGCCATGCGGTGTTTATGCTTTGTTTAGGCTCATTTGTATTGCAAAATATGTTTTTAAGTCTCTCAGTGTTGGCTTTCAGTTCGATGGACAAAGTTTGAAATCTTCCGTGAGCATGTTTCAATGAAAGGTTGACAACTGAAAACCACAAGCCGGCGGTCATGTTACGGGTCTCTGTAGGCGGTCTATAAGTGGGCGGAATGACCTTTTGTAAAGTTTGCCCACAGGCGTTCCCTCGCTTCCTCTCGCCGCGCTTTTTTTATTTTTTCGCGTGCTGTTTTCTGCGCTGCGCCCTGACTAACTGAACGCCTGGAAGAGGCTACCACATATCTGAATATATGCCCACAATTATCTCTTGTTATGGCCCCAATGTTTTTGCAGATGTCTTCCTTTGTGCATGGCAAGTTTCAGGCAGACAAATCTTAACATGGAAACTGTTTGCCTACAAACATCCTTAAGACCCAGCTACCTAAGTTTGAACATAACATTCACTTTTCCTTTCTTGGCAGATAAATGTAAGCATTGTGTCAAGTTTGTTAAACAGTTAGCATATTGCATGGAGCAAGAAACTTGCAAAGGAATGAAGTCATATACATGCCTGTATTGTAAAAAATCCTTTAGCAACTCATCAACTTGCAAGGAACATGAACGAACTCACGCAGGAGAGAAGCCATATACATGCAACCATTGTGACAAGTCCTTTAGTCAGTCATCAGCGTGCAAGCAACATGAACGAACACACACAGGAGAGAAGCCGTATACATGCAAGTATTGCAAAAAATCCTTTAGTCAGTCATCATATTGCAGGCAACATGAACGAGCTCACACAGGAGAGAAGCCGTATACATGCAAGCATTGTGAAAAGTCCTTTAGTCACTTATCAACTTGCAAGCAACATGAACGAACTCACACGGGAGAGAAGCCGTATACATGCAAGCATTGCAAAAATCCTTTAGTCAGTCATCACATCGCAAGGAACATGAACGAACTCACACAGAAGAGAAGCGATATAGGTGCAAGCATTGTCAAAAGCCCTTTAGTCAGTTATCACACTGCAGGCAACATGAAGAGAGGCATGCAAGAGCCAGCTCTTTAAGACAGAAGCAACATGATCAGTGCTTAAAATCAAGAAGAGACTTTCAGGAGTCAGCCGCAACTCTCGGTGGCAAGGAATCTTGTATGCTGTTTTCTTTGAGTGAAGAAGTGAAGAAAATTCAAGCCAAGTTTAAAGACTGTCCTGATGGATTTGTCTGAAGCAATTTAGTTGTGCGGCATGTGTCGTCCAACATTACGATGAACATACGAGATTGAAGTGACGCTTTCACGTAACCATTGTCTTAAGTGAACATATCTCCTTTTTTGCACTAGTCAACTCAAGTGTTTCTATTAAACGTATCTCATTAAGGTTGGTACAAGTAATTCAGTACTGAAAGGGTGTTGATTTTTTTTTTTTTAGTCTTTCAACTCTTAAAATAAATATTATACCTAACGATTTTGATATCAGCAGGCAAGTCAATACTTTAAAGTGTCCATACGGCCAAAAGGTTGTTTTAGATTTTCATCATCTCTATAACATCTAAAAATGTCTTCAAACCCACAAAAGTGAATTCCGATGCTTTTTGCCATAAAATCAAGCTTTAAATTTCCCGCCTTGGCCACGCCCAATGAAGTTGACCGCGTAATGATAGATTGGTGACGAATGACGTCACTTCAGGAATATCTCAAAGCTTTATGCTTTTATTTTGCTTGCTTGACGACCGCATTGCTTCGCCAACTTCAATTTGTTTGTTTTTCATCGAGGAAAACTACTCACCACTACCGAAACAACAATTACCTAACCTAGAAGGATTTCGTGATTCCTGACTTGACGTCACGACCCATTCAGAAACCCAGACCCTTTTCTGCACTGACTCACGGTCAATTTCATTGGGCGTGGCTGAAGCGGGAACTTTAAGGCTAGATCTTAGGGCGTTAAAATCTCAGAATCCAATTTTTTTTTCTTAGAATACCTTTTTACACAGTATAGAGCTACCATAACTATAAAAACCCTGTTGGCCGTATAGACACTTTAAAGAAAACGACAACACTTTTGAGTTTGTAATACAAAGCGCGGCAATGTTCACAATTCTGAAGGTGTTTGAAAATGTGCGAGGCCTTATCACTGACTAAGTGCTCGCGCACGCGTGTGGAAAAATGCCGGGTTTCGCCGACATAACAGGCATTACAGCCCGCACATGCCGCGCTTTGTGTTCGGTAGACTGTTTTCACATTTTAGATCACGCCTCTAGGGGTTTCCAACTTAAGATAAAAGAAGCATTTCATATTCATAGACAACAACCTTCCTTGAATCAGCAATTACATCATGTAAATCTAAAACTATCCTTTTAAATCTCACTTTGTCACGTTTTTTGTAAATTCCTTTGTTACTAGCATAATTAAGATTTTTTCTTTCTTATAAATTCAACTTGTAACGCTTTGTACATTAACTGAAGATGACAGAAGTTTCTGTCGGAACATGTATTACAAACTCAAAAGTGTTGTCGTTTTCTTTAAAATATTATACCCAGATTGTTGGAAATACTCACAACTTTTTAACAAATTGTTTCAATAGACTACTCAGATGTTGAGTACATATGGAGTTTAATATATATATGAGTGGGCTAACTTTATGTTAGCCTACGAAACATTTGTATTAAACTCCATATGTACTCAAGATCTGAGTAGTCTATTGAAACAATTTGTTATAAAAGCTACTTCATTGTAGAGCACTACATTTGCCCCAGCGGTGATCAGCACCTTAACTGAACTCACAACTTTTTATATATTTATGTTTCAAGGGCAACTGAATGGGCCATTAGAAGGCCACTATAATCTCTCGTGTAGACTCGATAACACGTCCTCACAAGATTAATATGCTCTAGCTGCTGTTGAGGCATGCATTTCTCATGTCCGCTCATGGTTGATTTATAACTGTCTGTTAGTCAACAATCCGAAAACTGAGTTCTTAGGGTGCGTTTCTTTAAGAAAATCCAATATTGGATTCCTAAATCCGAAAGAATCCAAACACGGATTTCGCATTTCTTTACTAAACAGATCAATTCAAGATCTCTCGGATCCTGGTGCGTCAACGGAACCCGAAGAATTCACGTTGGATTCTTTCGAATTTAGGAATCTAATCGCTATCAATGATCAAAATCACAAAATCACAATTGTTAATGGACAAAACTCTGATACCATGCCTGTATCCGTCGGTATACCACAGGGATCAGTGCTTTGCCCAACACTGTTCTCTTTGTTTGCCAACGATCTACCGTCAAGTATAAAGTCGGGCTCCGTTTACTTATTCGCTGATGACGTTAGGATTTACTGTATTAAAAAAGGGTAGACGAAGCGGTTGCTCAGTTGAGCAAAGCTTTAGATGAACTGTATGACTGGTGTATTTTAAATGGCCTTTCCCCGCATCCGCAAAAAAGCGAAGCTATGCTTATTTGTAAAACCCGCCCAATGGGGCCAGTTGCGTCAATTTACATCGACACTGATGCCATAGAGTGGGTCAAGAAATCTCGCTTACTGGGTATAACAGTTGATGATAAACTCCCCTGGGTGCCGCACATGTTGGATCTCAAAACACGAGCCAGAGCTAACCGGAAGCTAAAAAATTCGCCAGGTCCGGTTGCTATGGCGTGACGTCATTTATCTGTTAGGTTGCTGTCATCGCAAGAATTTTGCGGTTCTATTGTGGTTTGCGATAATTGCTTTTAATGAGAGTAATTGTGTACTAAAGTAACCTGGTTATTTTCAGATACGATCTGGCCGCATAATTGATTTTTGCCCCCGCAGGGTTTTTGGTCCCAGAGGGCCAAAAACCCGAGGAGGCACCTCAGGACTCCCCGCGTAATAGAGAGAGAAGAAGATCAGAGAGAATGTAGGTATTTCCGGTATATAGCCGCAAAAAATCTCGATTTGATCGCTTGCACGCCCGCAAGGTATCGACGTTTTTCCCGCAAACGCTCATGGGAGGCCAGCAAAGGGACACGGGCGCGAGGACTTGCGGGATCGGCGTCTTTGCCACGAGCTTTGTCCTTGGTTTAGATCTCGAGTTCAAGCGTCCCTGCTTGAAAGCGTTTGTATTTGCCGGCCTCCATTACTATTTCAGCGCGATGAAATAAGTTCGCTTCGAAATGGCCGAGATTATGATCTAAAACAAATTGAAAACGCTTTCAGAGATCCTGAAGATGGATTTCGGGGAAAAAACAGCTCAGAGAGCCCTGAAGTATACTAGATCGAAATTCGAGGCCAGTGTGGTTCATTTGCGACTAAATAGCTAAATCAGCATAGTACCTTCCGATCGTCAGAATTACCCAAGGATAGCAACAAGGTAACAGGCCTGCGCCTCCCATTCACGTGTAGTAGCCGCTTAGGAAGTTTTGCCCCTTTTGTATGGTACGATCAGAGGATCTTTGAATATTTCGCTAAGCACTAATCCTGTGTTTTCAGGGAGACATTTCGTCAGAGTAAAGCCGTTAGAGGTCATATTTCTGTGTGGCTTCCGCTGTTATCCGCTTGTAATTTGCAGAGTTTGACACCTGTTTTTTTGCCAGTTTTTTCTCTTGATATTGCAAGATATGTTTAAGGTTCTCTCAAATGTTAGCTCTGGAGGAATAAAGTTTGAAATATTCCTTTGGCATCTCGTTTATTTGGATGGCTTGTTTTCACTGAGTAATCTTACGGCAGGGATCCAAATGTAAATGTTTTGCGGCGTTTTCATTGAGGACAAAAAGCTTGACTTAATTTGCATATATGGCGACTGTAACGCGATGCTTTTGTTTACATTTCACTTCTGTTGTGCTTTCGAGATACGTTTGCTCGTACACTCTTTTCTTTTCTCAGGATGTTATTTTTCCGGCCCAGACTGAATATTCTTATTTTTCAACCGATTTTAGGCTGAAAATATTGTTGTATTATTCTTACATTATAGCTTATGGCATTTTCGTTTTATTTAGAATTTATTAGGCTATAAAGTACAAGTGTTTGGTTTCTGGATCTGGATCGCGGTCAGCGCATTGTGCATGTGCTCTGGACACCACTTTTCGTAGCGAGGCCAAGATGTCACGTCAAAATATATTCTTATATAAAAAAGAGTTCATATCAAGACAATTGTTTTTTTTTAGTATCTGACTAGAACAATAACGTTCAATATTATTGTTTCAATGAGCAGAAATAAAAGAAAGCGGGGGCAGCTTTAGTGATAACTATTACTAGTTTAAAATAAATTTTCACAACGCGGGAATATTGCTCGCTCATATAATACAGACTCCGAATGAAACCGTCGTCGGTCATTGAAAACGGGCTCAAAACGAGATTTGCCTCCGAATTAGAAGATATGGTGTTTCTGCTGACGCATTTTTGCGAAACTGAGGCAGTTTCCAGTCGAATTTTCCTCGAGGAGTTAACGAAGGCGCGCTGGTTTTCTTTTCGAGGGAAGAGCAACAAAGAAGCTGCCCCAGCCTCTACATTTGGATTTGTTGTCGCTCAAGCCATAAAACAGTTCTTGAAAACCAAACGAAACCGGCAACCGCAATTGGCTTGTACTGATGAATTCAAGAACGACAGAGAGAACCAGAGACTGTCTTCAGCTAACGCCGACCGTGACCAACCTCGTAGAGCATCGAATCAAGACAACACACTCAAAACTCAACAAGACGATGGCACCAAGCTAAGTCATCAGATTAATCTTTTATTTATATCATAACTTACATGCATTGTCGTGGTTTTAGATTGTATGGAGACTAGATAGCTACTAAACATCAGTATTTTCGTTTGTGAGTTAGACCCTATACTGCACTCCACACGGTACACTAGTCTGAAAGACAATCCTGGATACATAGAATATCAGCATATAGGCACATATTATAACTACTCTCTGGTTTGCCCACGCAAACGTAAACGTAGTTTTTTGACGTTGCCGAGCGTTAGAGGATATTTTACAAAAACCGCATGCGTGACATTAACAAAATCGTGATAGTGATTTCTCCGTCGTGCGTGACATTATAGGAACTTGTTACATATCCTTTCTGGTTCACCCAGGTTGAAGTCCATGCAATACAGTTGCTGAGTACTTCGGGATATGTAACAAAATCGTAAAAGTTATTTTTTTTCGTCGTGCATGACATTATAGGAACTCGTTACATATCCTTTCTGGTTCATCCAGGTTGAAGTCCATGCAATACAGTTGCTGAGTACTTCGGGATATGTAACAAAATCGTGATAGTTATTTTTTTCGCCGTGCGTGACATTATAGGAACTTGTTACATATCCTTTCTGGTTCATCCAGGTTGAAGTCCATGCAATGCAGTTGCTGAGTACTTCGGGATATGTAACAAAACCGTGATAATGATTTCTCCGTCGTGTGTGACATTATAGACACTTGTTACATATCCTTTCTGGTTCACCCAGGTTGAAGTCCATGCAATACAGTTGCTGAGTACTTCGGGATATGTAACAAAATCGTAAAAGTGATTTTTTTTCGTCGTGCGTGACATTATAGGAACTCGTTACATATCCTTTCTGGTTCATCCAGGTTGAAGTCCATGCAATACAGTTGCTGAGTACTTCGGGATATGTAACAAAATCGTGATAGTGATTTTTTTCGTCGTGCGTGACATTATAGGAACTTGTTACATATCCTTTCTGGTTCATCCAGGTTGAAGTCCATGCAATACAGTTGCTGAGTACTCTGGGATATGTAACAAAATCGTGATAGTTATTTTTTTCGCCGTGCGTGACATTATAGGAACTTGTTACATATCCTTTCTGGTTCATCCAGGTTGAAGTCCATGCAATACAGTTGCTGAGTACTTCGGGATATGTAACAAAATCGTGATAGTGATTTTTTTCGTCGTGCGTGACATTATAGGAACTTGTTACATATCCTTTCTGGTTCATCCAGGTTGAAGTCCATGCAATACAGTTGCTGAGTACTCTGGGATATGTAACAAAATCGTGATAGTAATTTTTTTCGTCGTGCGTGACATTATAGGAACTTGTTACATATCCTTTCTGGTTCATCCAGGTTGAAGTCCATGCAATACAGTTGCTGAGTACTTCGGGATATGTAACAAAATCGTGATAGTGGTTTTTCCGTCGTGCAGTTAGCCTGCGTAGCTGGCGGGATTTCGCGCGCGCGTGCTTTTGTTTTGGTAGCCAAGCCATGCACGCGAGTGGCAAAGCCGTGGATTACTATTTTTTTTTATTTTTTATTTTTATCGTGCTGCTTCCAGAATTGCTTCGCATTAGTTTACTTGTAAACAATTAGATTATGAGCTCGTGATTTCTATCATGCATAGAAATCGAGAGTGTAACCTCTTGAGAGGCTTTTGAAAAAGTCTATATAATTTATGAGAATTTCTGACTGCCCATAACATAATGTGATTTAATTTTCAAAGTGTCTGTACACATGATCTTTGAGTTCGGCTGCCCGACAGCCGGAATAAAATTATCTTTGGAATCGCCGGCAGACTTACCTAGGGAGAATACTAAAGAGGTTTGAATTGGGCTTTCCGTGGAAAATCTGGGTCGATTTCCCGAAACGCCGACTAAATGCCTTATATGTTTCTGACACATTTTTAATTAAACGATGTAATTGTGTTACAGTAAATGCACTTTCACACTTAAGGATTATGACCCATTCGTGCAAAACTTGACGCGTTTTGAGGAACACAAACGATCACCGCCAGGGATATGATTACACTGGAATGTTACAAGCCACTGGATATCCCGTGGAGATCATAGACTAAAAGTTCGAGATCTCCACGGGATCCCAGGTCTGTTTTTTGGTTGCTAAGAACGTCTGGCTCGTTATTCGCAAAGAAACTAGACCTAATTAGGCGGTCGAGGCTTTTACCAAAGGATGTTCTTATTAACTTGTATTTCAAAGTCATATTTCCATCAGTAACTTACGCCCTCGTTTTGTGGGGGTTGTGCTTCAATGCGGATTTTTTTGATTCATTGGAACGACTGCACTGTAGAGCGGCAAGGATTACTTTCAACTTACCAAAGGACATGAGATCGTCGGACGTGTTAATTCAAGCTGATTGGCATTCGTTGAGCCATTGTTATAAACTAGTTCTGTTAAAGCTCATACACAAAGCATTTCATGATGAGCTCCCACAAGTGCTATCGTGATGAAACGTTCCACAGGTGCCTCGTTTCAACTCCATCTATGGCAAAAACTCTATTGCTCACAGAGGCTCTGTATCGTGGAATATTTTAATTTCTAATGATAAGAATTTTTCAAGCACAAGTTATAAGAACCTGAAGAAGAAAATCCGTTCGATGGACATTTTTAAAGCCTGTTGACTTTCAAAGAGACCTCTATAACTACCACAATTTTTAGACGTAAAGATTTCATTTATATTTAAAGGATTTAAGGTCTTTTTAACGATGTACTTATATATACAGTTAACTAATAGTTTTAATTTTAAATAGCTGATTTTGTTACTCCTTATGCACATATTTTGTTCTTAGGTTTAGTATTTACGCACGACCCCACAAGCTGCACAGCTTTTTTTTACCATCGTGCTTAAATAAAGGTCTGTCTGTCTGTCTGTCTGTCTGTCTGATTCTATCACCGTCAGGGATTCTACCATCCGGCAGAGCTTCTCAACAGTGTTCGTAACTTGGGTTCGTGATTCGACTCTGATATGTCCACTTTCATTCACATTGGCAAGACTGTTCATGGATTATATAAAATTCGGCAAATTAAGAAATTTCCCAGTCCTGAGTCTGCGAAGACTCGCATTTCAGTGTGACGTCACATTTGGACTATGCAACTCTCTTCTCTTTGGCGTTCCCAGGTACCAGAACGATCGTCTTAAGGACGTTCGGGCGAAAATCTTCCATTTGGTAGTTCTTTTTTAAAATTTTTACTGAAGTCAAATAATGAGTTACTGGTGTCAATATTGCAAAAACAATTTGATGTCACCGACCTCATTTCGGAGATAAAGCGCGGAGAAAACTACGCTAATTTTGAAAAATCAGTGCACGTAATTCAGCATGATCTACAGGGTTTTTCAGTTTAACATATCTACCGTTAGTCAACGAAGGCAAGCGATTTTAGTCTTATTTTGTAGCAGTTGGTCTGTTGCGTAAATAATTCCAAATGTCAACAACGCTTCCACAAAACTTAACCCTTCAAGAGGCATTTGAAAACCGTCAAACAGATAAATGGATACATGTAACTAAACAGAACGGAATTTGATGGTGCATTTTGTGAGAGATCAAACTTCTAGTCGACAGATTTTCTTTATTTTTTTCGCAAAACGTAGAAAATCGGTAGATAAAATGATCTATCAAAGGAAAAATAAGGGTCACCAAGCGTCCAAGATCGTTGAATCCAGGCAAAGTTATAGTAATGGCCATCTGCCCCATCATCGTTCACTTCATTACTTGGCGCGCGCTTTCATGTGTGACTTTTCGTGTGAATTTGATTGTGCACTAAGGATGCGCAGAAACAATTAACGTGAACATCCTTAAAAACTTGTTTAGCTCCGCTGCTCGATTGATCTTTTGGATCCGGAGAAAGTTGCATCACATTTCGTCCGCATTGTTTCAGCTCCACTGGCTTCCTGTGGTTTATCCTGCTCACCTAAAGTTTTTGCGTTTAGTATATACAGCTATTTACAATCAAAGTCCACAATACATCAAAGACTATATACATGTCCACTCTATTACAACTCATCGTCTAGGTTCCTGCGACCAGGGCCTCCTTAAGGTCCCAAAAATTAATTACAAGACCTTTGGTGATCACGCTTTTGCCCACTCTGAGCCATTTCTCTGGAACAAACTGCCACTTGAAATACGATACAGTTCAAGCAGCCTTCTCAACTCAGCCGGTCGCCGGCTAAACGAGCTGCCTCTGGAGGTTTGACCGTCTCCCTCCAGTCAGAAAATAGATTATGAATGATGAAATAGCATGCCATTTGTCATCTGACAGGCTGCGGGAAAACTAACAAATAATACAACGATTTTCGGTGAGGAAATATGTCATTATACGGAAAACAAACTGCATTATGCGGACAAATTTCAACAGTTAACAAAATTGATAAAAACGCCTTCTGAATGTATCGAACAACGATGAAGCAAAACGCACTTCACCGTCTTACCCACAATATAAGCTCTTCCATGGAATGCACATCATTTTCTAAAACCCTCGATCCTTTGGTTTGCGAAAAAATTTGGTCATTGGATTTTCTTTCCAATTTACATGGAACAAGCTTTTATTGACGCCCACAAAAGATATCTTTAATTATATCCCTTGCTGAAGGCTCACTGGAATATCCAAAATTTCCTCTGCTAAAGTTAATTTTTCTTTTTCATGTTTCAGTACCCCAGATCCTTATTTCCTAAAGTATTTTCTTGCCCAAATTCGCGACACTCTAATGAGTGGTTCTCTAGAAATGGGCGTGTTTCCGACAAAGCTTTTCCGCAAGTGGGTTCTCTCGGTTACAAAAAAAAAGTCTGAGAATTGCTGGGTTCCTTTCATCGACACCTTTTCTAACATACCTTTGTAATAAGACTAAAACCACCAATGCCCTGTTGGAATTATAGCACAGATAGCGCTGGCATTGAGCAAATAAAAAAAAAATGATCCCTGTATCGACGCCATGTTTGTTATTTTTAAGAAATGGTGAGCGTGCAGCGTGCAGTTATCGAGTTATATATGCACGCGAGAGGTTGCTAAGCACGAAAGAAGCATAAGAGTCCCACTCGGCTATCGCCTCGTGCGACTCTAGCTTCTTGAGTGCTTAGCAAACCTCCCAAGTGCATATATAACTCGATAATTGCACGGCTGCACTCTCACCATTTCTTTTATAACATTGAGACTTTTGATATATATTGAATCTTGTCCGGCTTACATGAAGTCAAAAGCGCCATAAACCGCGCGAAAATGTTCATTCAAAAATCTGACAAAGCGACACATCAAAATTCTTCTTGGATCGCGGCGAGTTTCTAGTTAACATTTTCTCGATCTCGGGAAAACAAACAACTTCAAACTGTCGGTTCACCTAAATATCAAGCTGACAGTAAACGAAACTTGCAGTCGGCAAAAGCGTTTCTGGAAAGTTAGTTGAGCTTGCATTGGATCAGTTTTCCGAAGAATCGAAAACAAACCGCAAATGGTTGAATCTTTTGGTGGCTGAAATCTCTGTCCTTCAGGGCGTCTTCGGCAAAAGAAAAGAACGATATGGCACCAGACATTTCATAAAAGTAGGAGTGGAGAAGAAAGCGCACAAACACCCCTGGCTTTGAGCTGTTTGAGATGCTCTTATTCAATAGCAGGTTTGTTGGTTTCGTTTTTCTTTGCACGTTTGATGAGTTGCGCGTCTACAAGGCTGAACTTGAACACATGAATGGCTTTTAAAAATGATCTGACTCTTTCGTTGTTTCAGAAAATAAGCGTAAATGAACAGAGGGCTGAGGAAAATGTCAGAAATGTAAGCCATATTTGTGTACGATGCAGTCATTCCTTCAAGCGACTGTTTCTCCAATTTCAAGAGTTCGATTCACGATCGAATGAGGCACAACTGAAACTCGGGGACTTAAATAATTCATCAGAGGCTACCAATATTTGACAAAAATTCCATTATTAACGCTCAGAAAAACTCGATTATCTTAAAAGTTTTTGGAACAAAAGGATTTCGTCTGCAAGACTTAAAACAGAACTCTCATTCATGTACAAAGTTTGCTTGCCGAAAGCATTTAAGGTGGCTGAAAACAATTTCCAGTACTTTCCAAGACTTAGAGTTTGATGGGTCATTATAACCACTCTTTATCGGTTAATGCTACAATCATGGTATCAACAAACTGCCCAATCATCGGTGAACAAGTTGCTGTTTATTTTGTGGGACAATGGTTACCATAGCAACAATATGACCTGCTAAAAACACCCTTAATTTTAGCTTTAAGCGCTTATAACTCAAAAACGAGCTCGGTGACCCCCATTTTTTATCATCGAATTGTAATTAGCATGATAAGATGCAACCTTTTGCAAAGTTTAAAAAAATTCTACGAAGGGGTTTCAGAACCACCTTAAATTTTCGAAAATTTAAGGTGGCTCTGAAACTAAATATCCAACGCTAGCCACCGACACTGAGGTGAATAGTTGCTTTAGTATATACTAAAACAGTGAGATAATACACACCACAAAAATTAATTTGGAAGATTTCTTCACTTGTCACGGCCGCAAACGGGACGCCATTTTCTCTTGAGTTGCTCGGACGTAGATAGCACAGGATATCCGGAGTTTGACGAGCCAATCAGCACGCGCGTTTAACACTATCCACTGTTTTAGTATATACTAATTGCAGTTATTGTGTGCGCGCTGAATCGCATTAGCAAGATCAAGAGCATGCACTAAAACTGTTGTCGGCCACCTGAGATGATTCTTCAGTATTGCATTGCGCATCCTTATTGCGCACGATTTTTGCATCTATAGCGCGCGAACATTATCGCTGATGTTTGTACAAAACGTCATAGATTTCTCTCAAACTGAGCTGCATGGACAGCGAAATAAATGCTCGTTTTTTCTTAAACAAGCAGGGCGACCCCTACGTTTTACTTCATGAATTAAGATTATACAAGGTTATCTACCATTTTCTCGACTTTTTTTAAAAAAATGGAAATTCTGCTACGAAATATTTTGATTTTAAGGCATCAGTATACCCCAAATGACAACCTCGCGTTGTCGCTGTTTCAAGGTCGCGTGTTTCATAAAACCCCCAATAAAGTATATATTTTCTGAAAGCTTAATAATTGCAGATTCCCATAATTACTTGATTTAATTCCAGATATAAAACCCTCTCCTGAAATAGCGATTATTTCCCAAAAGTATGCAGTTTCACAAATTGAGTTCGTTTCCGGTCAGAATTTAACGGGAGAAAGCGAGCGACATCGCTACGTTTTCTTCACACCTTGTACCCCATTCACACCAAAGCTTAAACATGTTTAAAAGCTGTTTAGTTAAACACAGTTTAAAATTGTTTTCTTTATAAAAGCTGCTTACTGCTGTTTTTCTACTTCAAATTCAGCACAAATTAAAAAACATGTTTAAGTTTATCTAAATCCTGCATAAAAGCCTGAATTGCAGTTTTTCTTTAATAGTTTTCATTTTTCTAAACCTGGTTTAATTAAACATGTTTAGTTGGTGTGAATGGGGTATTGATCTAAGAAACCGCGTCGGGGAATTTTGATTACTTGTCTGGTTTGTTTTTAATACGCTGTTAAACTTAAAGTTTTTATAAAACACTCATTGCCTTTGCTTAAACGAATGCTCATTACTTTCGAAGGAGTCAAAAAATAAAAATTCCCCGACATAGTTTTTTTTGCCAAATTATCGGGCAACATTCTTGCCAAATTTCAACGAAAATGGATGAAAACTCGCTGTAAACAAACTGGAAACGTGCGCCTCATTCGATGACGATTTTAGTTTTGAGAAATGAAGCAAAATACGCTTTAGGGCGTTTTTCCGGTGAAGGGAGATTAGATCTCAAACGATTGAAAAGTAATTACCTGTTGATTGATAAACTGAGGGCTCTTCTATGTATATAGGGCTACAATACAATACAATACAATACAGTACAATACAATACAATAAAATAGAGAGTTTATTGCATTTACAAATCCGTCGGCCCGCAAAATGAGCGGCCTCCAATGTTGTTACTGACGGGAAACCAACAAGCTCCCTATTCCGCCGCTCCACTCACTCACTCAGATCGAGTTTTGGAAAGCACTGGATGCAATACCTTTACGATGCTGAAGGCAAAATCTAACAGATCCAAAAAAAGCGGTAGAGGAAGTAACGCGGGGAATTCGCACGGTGAATCCGCGAAAGAAACCATGCTCACAGAAACGAGAAAATCAGGGTAAGAACGCTTCTTTTACTCGTTGCAGTAGCAGTATTGTTGTATATATCAGTTGGCTATTCAGAATTTCAGCGACGGGCGTGTGTAACTTCGGTATCGGCCGTGTATCTGCAAATCGGCCAAAAGAATATTGTAATAGTTTTTCACTCCGCAAATGCCCGCAAAGCTCGGCGGTGCTTTCTGAATCTTCCCCAATTGAGTACAAATGAAAACCTTCGGTGAATCTTCTACAATGACATGGCGTCGTAAAATGCTGGCATATTTCAGTTGTAAAAACTGGCGACCTCGAAGGCGAACGGAGCGGCTGCGACCCAAAACTGTTTAGAAAACACGACAGCGCATATTTAGAAATAAAGGACGAATTTAAATGGAACGGTTAGAGTGCTTCAGCCCATTCCTTATTAAATGCTTTCGAGGTTTTCCGTTTCGGTGCCTTCTTCGCATTTGAAAACGGACACGATCTTTTGCGTTTCTTTTTTGAAGACATCTGCCACCAAAAACAAATCGATTACGCGTGACAGACAAATCAGTAATCTCACAAAGCAAACCCCGCCGCGGTTCACGTGACTTTCAATGGCATTTTAATTGATAATGACAACCTGTGGACAGCTTCCAATTAGAGAAAATTTATTCATAGAATCGTTTCTCCTTTATTACTTTGTCTAGGAGAAACTTTTTTTCGTGGAACTTTTGCATTTAAAAGAACTCGATGAGATGTACATGGGAATACCAAAATCTAAATTGTGGCAAAATAATCGATTTGGGGGTATACTGATACCTTAATGCTGTAATGTACCAGTCAATAGGTGGGTCAGGCGATTTTCAGCCTTCATTCAGGGGTGGGTCACTCAGTTTTGTGCCAAATGGAAGGGGTGGGTCATGTGTTTTCTAACCGCCACATTTCGAAATGCTCCGGCCCACCCCCCCCCCCCCCCCCTGTACTTTTTGACCAGTCCCTAAACAGTCAAATTTGCTGTTACATTTCCTCAGAACTTTGAAAAGGTGGTCAGTCTTTGTTCTGTTGTTGCCATGCTGTGTTTCAAGGTGTTTCCCAATGGCTGAATGACGGTGTTCACCTATGCGTTGATGTAGGTGTCGGGCAGCGTACCCGACATAATTTGCATCGCACAAATCACATTGAAATATATAAACAACGCAATGAGTGTTAACGATCGAGGGCTTGTTTTCCTTGGCACTCAGGGTTTGTGACAGTTTTCTGCTTGTAAAGACTGGTTTTACGTTAACATCGATCTTGGCTCCCAGAGAATAGATATCTTTACGTACGCGATCGGCTGATCGCTGATTTTTAAAGGGCAATACTATGTAAACAGATGGGTCTGTTCCTGGCTGAACTTATTTATGCTGGAATCAACCAATGTTTTCGGATAGCGCAGCTTTGAAAACATGGTGCGTAACTTGTTGCAATCTTTTGCAAATCCTTCTTTGGTGGAAGATAGACGGTAGACGGTTTATCAGGCGTTTCTTGTATCTGCTGTCGACGTGGCTTTGGAAATGGAGTTGCAGTCCCGTGTCGGTTGGTTTTCTGTAGACTTCTGTCGTTAGAGTGCCACCACATCTTGTCAAAACTGTACCGAGGAACGGAATAGAGCCGTCAAGTTCAAAGTCCATAGTGAAAGACAAGCTAGGGTGCACATTGTTTAGTACATGTACTTGAAGGAAATCTGTCGCTGATTCTGTGTTAGGCATTGTAACTTAAGTGTCATCAACATATCTTCGATAAAAAAGACGGAATCATGCTCTTTTGTTCTAGTTGGTCTTCTATATCGCACATGAAAACGGTTGGCCAATAGTGGCCCCAGCGGTGAGCCCATTGCCACACCGTCCGTTTGTTCATGCAATTCGCCGTTGAATTGAAATAGTTGGTTGGTGGTAGTGACTTCTAATAGATCCTACAGCTGATGCTTTTGAAGTTGCATGCTATGCGTCTTATTAAACCAGTCACCCTCGAAAGCTTTGTCGACGAGAATGTCAATAGTTTCTTTTAAAGAATCATCGCTAAATAATGCTGACACATCACATTAGACAAAGATATGGTTAGGTTCGATACTAGTGTTTTTAATCTCGTCATGGAGAGCAAGGCCATTTTAACTGAGTTCATATGTGACAGGCGTCGATTCTGCATACAGCTAAGATTAGCACTGTCGAAGTCATCAGAAGTAGTGATAAGTGAAACTCAGTTAAAATATGACCTTGCTCTCCATGAGGTCTCGTAGCTCAGTGGATAGAGCGCCGGCCCGGTGTTCGCCGGGGAGATCATGGGTTCGATTCCTGTCGGGGACTCAGTTTTTCTTTGTCCCATGCTCGTGTCATGTAGATTAATTCCCCTTTTGTATTTGTTACATTTGTTATCGCTAATGGTCTGAATTCTCTAATTCCTGCGTAAACCTGCCATGTCAGGAACCGT
Source organism: Platygyra sinensis (assembly GCA_019787425.1). Lineage (NCBI taxonomy): Eukaryota > Metazoa > Cnidaria > Anthozoa > Scleractinia > Merulinidae > Platygyra > Platygyra sinensis. The sequence continues at coordinate 7,669 of JAHPZR010014669.1, read as the reverse complement.
GGTTTACAGGTGCAATAGAACATAGGCTTTGCAACTATTAACCAATCAGAGCGCACGTAGTATCTTAGTTATTTACTAAATGCAGTGGTTAACTTTTAGTTCTAGGGTCTTAAAACTAGATTGCTATGACGTTGCCTTCCAATTAGAGCGGCTCGCTAAAATTGCGACAAGTTTATGGTCAGTTTTCTAGAGGAGGTGATTCTTAGTTGAAGTCCGAGTTTCTGAGAGGTCCATTTTGCACCTGCATAGGCTTGATTCTGAATATCTGCGAGGTTATGTTTTAGTTCTTATGGCTTACAACCAAATGGTACGTGATTACATTTAACCCTCTTTACAGCTACTCCTATTGTTCTAATTTTACGCCCAACGGCTGTATTGTTGGTCCGTTTTACAGGCAACTGATACGTGATCCTATCAAGACCCTCGTCCAAAATTCGAGCAGGGTAGTTAAAAGTGTAGATACTATATGTTGCCGGGTAGTGACTTTAGTTCTAGTTATTTTCACCAAAATAAAATGAATTCCCCCTACTACAAAACCCCTTTCTTTTCGTCTTGCAATTAATATCATCTCCTTTTTACAGGCTATTTTTCATTGTTCCCATCATGTGTATCTCCAGGAAATGGATTCCTGTTATCCCCGCGTCAGTATAAGCCCCCGCCCCCAATGACTCTCCCTTAGTAACCCATCACTTGTCAACCCATATTCTCCAGTTTTTAAGACCCTAGAACTAAAAGTTAACCACTGCATTTAGTAAATAACTAAGATACTACGTGCGCTCTGATTGGTTAATAGTTGCAAAGCCTATGTTCTATTGCACCTGTAAACCACGGTTCCTGACATGGCAGGTTTACGCAGGAATTAGAGAATTCAGACCATTAGCGATAACAAATGTAACAAATACAAAAGGGGAATTAATCTACATGACACGAGCATGGGACAAAGAAAAACTGAGTCCCCGACAGGAATCGAACCCATGATCTCCCCGGCGAACACCGGGCCGGCGCTCTATCCACTGAGCTACGAGACCTCATGGAGAGCAAGGTCATATTTTAACTGAGTTTCACTTATCACTACTTCTGATGACTTCGACAGTGCTAATCTTAGCTGTATGCAGAATCGACGCCTGTCACATATGAACTCAGTTAAAATGGCCTTGCTCTCCATGACGAGATTAAAAACACTAGTATCGAACCTAACCATATCTTTGTCTAATGTGATGTGTCAGCATTATTTAGCGATGATTCTTTAAAAGAAACTATTGACATTCTCGTCGACAAAGCTTTCGAGGGTGACTGGTTTAATAAGACGCATAGCATGCAACTTCAAAAGCATCAGCTGTAGGATCTATTAGAAGTCACTACCACCAACCAACTATTTCAATTCAACGGCGAATTGCATGAACAAACGGACGGTGTGGCAATGGGCTCACCGCTGGGGCCACTATTGGCCAACCGTTTTCATGTGCGATATAGAAGACCAACTAGAACAAAAGAGCATGATTCCGTCTTTTTTATCGAAGATATGTTGATGACACTTAAGTTACAATGCCTAACACAGAATCAGCGACAGATTTCCTTCAAGTACATGTACTAAACAATGTGCACCCTAGCTTGTCTTTCACTATGGACTTTGAACTTGACGGCTCTATTCCGTTCCTCGGTACAGTTTTGACAAGATGTGGTGGCACTCTAACGACAGAAGTCTACAGAAAACCAACCGACACGGGACTGCAACTCCATTTCCAAAGCCACGTCGACAGCAGATACAAGAAACGCCTGATAAACCGTCTACCGTCTATCTTCCACCAAAGAAGGATTTGCAAAAGATTGCAACAAGTTACGCACCATGTTTTCAAAGCTGCGCTATCCGAAAACATTGGTTGATTCCAGCATAAATAAGTTCAGCCAGGAACAGACCCATCTGTTTACATAGTATTGCCCTTTAAAAATCAGCGATCAGCCGATCGCGTACGTAAAGATATCTATTCTCTGGGAGCCAAGATCGATGTTAACGTAAAACCAGTCTTTACAAGCAGAAAACTGTCACAAACCCTGAGTGCCAAGGAAAACAAGCCCTCGATCGTTAACACTCATTGCGTTGTTTATATATTTCAATGTGATTTGTGCGATGCAAATTATGTCGGGTACGCTGCCCGACACCTACATCAACGCATAGGTGAACACCGTCATTCAGCCATTGGGAAACACCTTGAAACACAGCATGGCAACAACAGAACAAAGACTGACCACCTTTTCAAAGTTCTGAGGAAATGTAACAGCAAATTTGACTGTTTAGGGACTGGTCAAAAAGTACAGGGGGGGGGGGGGGGGGTGGGCCGGAGCATTTCGAAATGTGGCGGTTAGAAAACACATGACCCACCCCTTCCATTTGGCACAAAACTGAGTGACCCACCCCTGAATGAAGGCTGAAAATCGCCTGACCCACCTATTGACTGGTACATTACAGCATTAAGGTATCAGTATACCCCCAAATCGATTATTTTGCCACAATTTAGATTTTGGTATTCCCATGTACATCTCATCGAGTTCTTTTAAATGCAAAAGTTCCACGAAAAAAAGTTTCTCCTAGACAAAGTAATAAAGGAGAAACGATTCTATGAATAAATTTTCTCTAATTGGAAGCTGTCCACAGGTTGTCATTATCAATTAAAATGCCATTGAAAGTCACGTGAACCGCGGCGGGGTTTGCTTTGTGAGATTACTGATTTGTCTGTCACGCGTAATCGATTTGTTTTTGGTGGCAGATGTCTTCAAAAAAGAAACGCAAAAGATCGTGTCCGTTTTCAAATGCGAAGAAGGCACCGAAACGGAAAACCTCGAAAGCATTTAATAAGGAATGGGCTGAAGCACTCTAACCGTTCCATTTAAATTCGTCCTTTATTTCTAAATATGCGCTGTCGTGTTTTCTAAACAGTTTTGGGTCGCAGCCGCTCCGTTCGCCTTCGAGGTCGCCAGTTTTTACAACTGAAATATGCCAGCATTTTACGACGCCATGTCATTGTAGAAGATTCACCGAAGGTTTTCATTTGTACTCAATTGGGGAAGATTCAGAAAGCACCGCCGAGCTTTGCGGGCATTTGCGGAGTGAAAAACTATTACAATATTCTTTTGGCCGATTTGCAGATACACGGCCGATACCGAAGTTACACACGCCCGTCGCTGAAATTCTGAATAGCCAACTGATATATACAACAATACTGCTACTGCAACGAGTAAAAGAAGCGTTCTTACCCTGATTTTCTCGTTTCTGTGAGCATGGTTTCTTTCGCGGATTCACCGTGCGAATTCCCCGCGTTACTTCCTCTACCGCTTTTTTTGGATCTGTTAGATTTTGCCTTCAGCATCGTAAAGGTATTGCATCCAGTGCTTTCCAAAACTCGATCTGAGTGAGTGAGTGGAGCGGCGGAATAGGGAGCTTGTTGGTTTCCCGTCAGTAACAACATTGGAGGCCGCTCATTTTGCGGGCCGACGGATTTGTAAATGCAATAAACTCTCTATTTTATTGTATTGTATTGTACTGTATTGTATTGTATTGTATTGTAGCCCTATATACATAGAAGAGCCCTCAGTTTATCAATCAACAGGTAATTACTTTTCAATCGTTTGAGATCTAATCTCCCTTCACCGGAAAAACGCCCTAAAGCGTATTTTGCTTCATTTCTCAAAACTAAAATCGTCATCGAATGAGGCGCACGTTTCCAGTTTGTTTACAGCGAGTTTTCATCCATTTTCGTTGAAATTTGGCAAGAATGTTGCCCGATAATTTGGCAAAAAAAACTATGTCGGGGAATTTTTATTTTTTGACTCCTTCGAAAGTAATGAGCATTCGTTTAAGCAAAGGCAATGAGTGTTTTATAAAAACTTTAAGTTTAACAGCGTATTAAAAACAAACCAGACAAGTAATCAAAATTCCCCGACGCGGTTTCTTAGATCAATACCCCATTCACACCAACTAAACATGTTTAATTAAACCAGGTTTAGAAAAATGAAAACTATTAAAGAAAAACTGCAATTCAGGCTTTTATGCAGGATTTAGATAAACTTAAACATGTTTTTTAATTTGTGCTGAATTTGAAGTAGAAAAACAGCAGTAAGCAGCTTTTATAAAGAAAACAATTTTAAACTGTGTTTAACTAAACAGCTTTTAAACATGTTTAAGCTTTGGTGTGAATGGGGTACAAGGTGTGAAGAAAACGTAGCGATGTCGCTCGCTTTCTCCCGTTAAATTCTGACCGGAAACGAACTCAATTTGTGAAACTGCATACTTTTGGGAAATAATCGCTATTTCAGGAGAGGGTTTTATATCTGGAATTAAATCAAGTAATTATGGGAATCTGCAATTATTAAGCTTTCAGAAAATATATACTTTATTGGGGGTTTTATGAAACACGCGACCTTGAAACAGCGACAACGCGAGGTTGTCATTTGGGGTATACTGATGCCTTAAAATCAAAATATTTCGTAGCAGAATTTCCATTTTTTTAAAAAAAGTCGAGAAAATGGTAGATAACCTTGTATAATCTTAATTCATGAAGTAAAACGTAGGGGTCGCCCTGCTTGTTTAAGAAAAAACGAGCATTTATTTCGCTGTCCATGCAGCTCAGTTTGAGAGAAATCTATGACGTTTTGTACAAACATCAGCGATAATGTTCGCGCGCTATAGATGCAAAAATCGTGCGCAATAAGGATGCGCAATGCAATACTGAAGAATCATCTCAGGTGGCCGACAACAGTTTTAGTGCATGCTCTTGATCTTGCTAATGCGATTCAGCGCGCACACAATAACTGCAATTAGTATATACTAAAACAGTGGATAGTGTTAAACGCGCGTGCTGATTGGCTCGTCAAACTCCGGATATCCTGTGCTATCTACGTCCGAGCAACTCAAGAGAAAATGGCGTCCCGTTTGCGGCCGTGACAAGTGAAGAAATCTTCCAAATTAATTTTTGTGGTGTGTATTATCTCACTGTTTTAGTATATACTAAAGCAACTATTCACCTCAGTGTCGGTGGCTAGCGTTGGATATTTAGTTTCAGAGCCACCTTAAATTTTCGAAAATTTAAGGTGGTTCTGAAACCCCTTCGTAGAATTTTTTTAAACTTTGCAAAAGGTTGCATCTTATCATGCTAATTACAATTCGATGATAAAAAATGGGGGTCACCGAGCTCGTTTTTGAGTTATAAGCGCTTAAAGCTAAAATTAAGGGTGTTTTTAGCAGGTCATATTGTTGCTATGGTAACCATTGTCCCACAAAATAAACAGCAACTTGTTCACCGATGATTGGGCAGTTTGTTGATACCATGATTGTAGCATTAACCGATAAAGAGTGGTTATAATGACCCATCAAACTCTAAGTCTTGGAAAGTACTGGAAATTGTTTTCAGCCACCTTAAATGCTTTCGGCAAGCAAACTTTGTACATGAATGAGAGTTCTGTTTTAAGTCTTGCAGACGAAATCCTTTTGTTCCAAAAACTTTTAAGATAATCGAGTTTTTCTGAGCGTTAATAATGGAATTTTTGTCAAATATTGGTAGCCTCTGATGAATTATTTAAGTCCCCGAGTTTCAGTTGTGCCTCATTCGATCGTGAATCGAACTCTTGAAATTGGAGAAACAGTCGCTTGAAGGAATGACTGCATCGTACACAAATATGGCTTACATTTCTGACATTTTCCTCAGCCCTCTGTTCATTTACGCTTATTTTCTGAAACAACGAAAGAGTCAGATCATTTTTAAAAGCCATTCATGTGTTCAAGTTCAGCCTTGTAGACGCGCAACTCATCAAACGTGCAAAGAAAAACGAAACCAACAAACCTGCTATTGAATAAGAGCATCTCAAACAGCTCAAAGCCAGGGGTGTTTGTGCGCTTTCTTCTCCACTCCTACTTTTATGAAATGTCTGGTGCCATATCGTTCTTTTCTTTTGCCGAAGACGCCCTGAAGGACAGAGATTTCAGCCACCAAAAGATTCAACCATTTGCGGTTTGTTTTCGATTCTTCGGAAAACTGATCCAATGCAAGCTCAACTAACTTTCCAGAAACGCTTTTGCCGACTGCAAGTTTCGTTTACTGTCAGCTTGATATTTAGGTGAACCGACAGTTTGAAGTTGTTTGTTTTCCCGAGATCGAGAAAATGTTAACTAGAAACTCGCCGCGATCCAAGAAGAATTTTGATGTGTCGCTTTGTCAGATTTTTGAATGAACATTTTCGCGCGGTTTATGGCGCTTTTGACTTCATGTAAGCCGGACAAGATTCAATATATATCAAAAGTCTCAATGTTATAAAAGAAATGGTGAGAGTGCAGCCGTGCAATTATCGAGTTATATATGCACTTGGGAGGATTGCTAAACACTCAAGAAGCTAGAGTCGCACGAGGCGATAGCCGAGTGCGACTCTTATGCTTCTTTCGTGCTTAGCAACTTCCCGCGTGCATATATAACTCGATAACTGCACGCTGCACGCTCACCATTTCTTAAAAATAACAAACATGGCGTCGATACAGCGATCATTTTTTTTTTTATTTGCTCAATGCCAGCGCTATCTGTGTTATTTTTGTTCATAATTCCAACAGGGCATTGGTGGTTTTAGTCTTATTACAAAGGTATGTTAGAAAAGGTGTCGATGAAAGGAACCCAGCACTTCTCAGATTTTTTTTTGGAACCGAGAGAACCCACTTGCGGAAAAGCTTTGTCGGAAACACGCCCATTTCTAGAGAACCACTCATTAGAGTGTCGCGAATTTGGGCAAGAAAATACTTTAGGAAATAAGGATCTGGAGTACTGAAACATGAAAAAGAAAAATTAACTTTAGCGGAGGAAATTTTGGATATTCCAGTGAGCCTTCAGCAAGGGATATAATTAAAGATATCTTTTGTGGGCGTCAATAAAAGCTTGTTCCATGTAAATTGGAAAGAAAATCCAATGACCAAATTTTTTCGCAAACCAAAAGATCGAGGGTTTTAGAAAATGATGTGCTTTTTGCTTCATCGTTGTTCGATACATTCAGAAGGCGTTTTTATCAATTTTGTTAACTGTTTGTTAACTGTTTGTTAACTGTTTTGTTAGTTTTCCCGCAGCCTGTCAGATGACAATGGCATCCTCTTTCATCATTCATAATCTATTTTCCGACTGTAAGGAGACGGTCAAACCTTCAGAGGCAGCTCGTCTAGCCGGCGACCGGCTGAGTTGAGAAGGCTGCTTGAACTGTATCGTATTTCAAGTGGCAGTTTGTTCCAGAGAAATGGCTCAGAGTGGGCAAAAGCGTGATCACCAAAGGTCTTGTAATTAATTTTTGGGACCTTAATGAGGCCCTGGTCGCAGGAACCTAGACGATGAGCTGTAATAGAGTGGACATGTATATAGTCTTTGATGTATTGTGGACTTTGATTGTAAATAGCTGTATATACTAAAAGCAAAAACTTTAAGTGAGCAGGATAAACCACAGGAAGCCAGTGGAGCTGAAACAATGCGGACGAAATGCGATCAAACGTTTTCCGGATCCAAAAGATCAATCGAGCAGCGGGGCTAAACAAGTTTTTAAGGACGTTCACGTTAATTGTTTCTGCGCATCCTTAGTGCACAATCAAATTCATACGAAAAGTCATGCATGAAAGCGCGCGCCAAGTAATGAAGTAAACGTTGATGGGGCA
>JAHPZR010014668.1:0-16764 GCA_019787425.1 Platygyra sinensis | reverse complement strand
ATACGTTTTGCCAGTTGAAGCGCCTTAAGAATCACAACCTCTTTGGAATAAAAACCCTGGGCGCATGAAGAAAATATCAATGTTCGTACCATAAAATTTTGAATCAAAGGAAGAAGTGATGACATCAAGAAAGGATTATTTGCTTTCATTTGTATCTATTAAACAACATGCAGGGAAGACTCATATTGTTCGATATTGTAACATAATATGAAATTATACTGTTTCAATCTGTATCGATCCTGATACCTCTAAACGACAAATGTAATATTAAACCGCGGAGAAAACTATTTTGGTTTCCACGGCAAAACTATTTTTAACCCAGCGACCAAACTGCTCTCAACCCAGCGGCAGGAATAATAATTCTGGCCGAGTTGCGAAACAAATCCGAGGGTAGCTAATATATTTGAACGCAGGAACCAAAATAACTCCAGGCCTAGTGATCAGCGGCAGAAACCAATTAGAATAGTATACCCTCTAAAAAAGCGTTTCTTAATCATGCGACAGAAGTTCAATTGAACCTTAACAGGGCGGATAAACAGCTCTAATGTGGCAATCAGCTTAGAAAGTAACTCAACAAAACAACAGCTCAGAGCTGCGGAGCGAGGTGATCAGCATCAGAAAAATGTTGAACTGCGGTACAGTGTCAAAATGGTTCACGGTGAAAGGGACCAGAGACAGAAATAACTTGGAAATAGCTTGAAGTGGGACGACCTGTGACAAAAAAATAATTTTAAATTTTGAATACATTACTGACAAATACCTTGGAGAGTAGCGCTCACGCGGCGAGAGAAATAAATTTTGAATGCTGGCACAGCGACCAAACGACCACTGAAAAAGCATGGCAATCATGGAAACAGAACCAGTTGCGAATACTGAAACAGCGACAAAACAACTCCTGTAGCTTGGACCGAGGCGATCAGCGACAGAAACTCGGGCAGAAATGACTTTAAATTCACAAAAAAAAGCAGAACAACTCAGAACGCAGTAGTGATAAGCGACAGAAACAATTTTCAATTCAACGACAAAATAACTCCCACGCAAGCGACAAAAAATTGATTTTGAACCTACAACCAAAGTTTACTGAACTGAGCGAAAGGGATAACTTCTTGTGACTGCTCTTCCAACAGAGGAAACGTGGTAAAAACGGAGGTGTCATCTTCCCTCGATCATGTTCATACTACGTTTTCTTCACCTTTGGTAATTTGCACTAATGTAAGCTTTCTCTCTTCAGTGTGAGGAGAAAATCTAGTTGTCGTTGCCAATATCATTGTCGAAGTCCCGATGATCGCCTTGTAAACATTAACTCCATTTAAAAAGGAGCCACAGCGCATAGTCCATAACAGCAACCACAAACCTTATAGCATGCAAGTCAGAACGTTTTGTTGTTTTTGTTGCGGACCACTTAGAACAGTATTTCCACCCGTCTGCATGTGCCATTTTATTCCCAAGGAGCTGTAAAAGTACGTCTCCCACTTTGAATTATCAATCCAGAAACTGCAACTTTCTGTCATGTACTGTAAAAGGCCCTTCTATCGACAAAGCGTATTTGCCCGTGGACCCACGTTTCTAAATTGCGAGATCACCTAAAGAATGGAAAATGCGGACATAAAGAAAATGCACTCCCGCTGTTTCCGGCAATCCTTAAAATCAATTTAGTGGAATTGGCATATCGTAAGGCCTGAACTGGGAGCTTCCCTCTCTGTACCCTAATTTTCTCTTGGTAGAACTATTAGCCTACCAAGTATAAATAGTCTGTATTGCAAATTGGCCTAGATAGCTTTAGCCTAATAGCAAAGAGAGAGATGTCTACACCTTATAATAATGCTTACGTATAAGCGTCACTTTAATCTCATATGTTCGTCGCAATGTTGGATGACACATGTCTCACTACTAAATTCCTTCAGACAAATTCAACAGGTCAGACATATAACTTGGCTTGAATTTTCTTCACTTCTTCACTCAACGAAAACAGCATACAAGATTCCTTGCCACCAAGAGTTGCAGCTGACTCCGGAAGGTCTCGTCTTGATTTTAAGCTCTGATCATGTTGTTTCTGTTTTAAAGAGCTGGCTCTTGCATGTCTGTCGTCATGTTGGTTGCGGTTTGATAACCGAGTAAAGGACGTTTTACAATGCTTGCATGAATATGGCTTCTCTCCTATGTGAGTTCGTTCATGTCGCTTGCAAGAGAATGAATTGCTAAAGAACTTTTTCCAATGCTTGCATGTATAGAACTTCTCTCCTGTGTGAGTTCTTTCATGCCGCTTGAGGTGTGATAACTGACAAAAGGACTTTTTACAATGCTTGCACGTGTACAGCTTCTCTCCTGTGTGAGTTCGTTCATGTCGCTTGCAATTTGATGACCAATTAAAGGGCTTTTTACAATGCTTGCATGTATATGGCTTCTCTCCTGTGTGAGTTCGTTCATGTTGCTTGAAAGTTGATGAGTCGCTAAAGGACTTTCGACAATGCTTGCATGTGTGCGGCTTCTTTCCTGTGTGAGTACGTTCATGTCGCTTGCAATCTGATGACCAATTAAAGGGCTTTTTACAATGCTTGCATGTATATGGCTTCTCTCATGTGTGAGTTCTTTCATGTCGCTTGCAACTTGATGACTGATTAAAGGGCTTTTTACAATGCTTGCAAGTATATGGCTTCTTTCCTGTGTGAGTACGTTCATGTCGCTTGCAATCTGATGACCAACTAAAGGACTTTTTACAATACTGACATGTAAAGGACTTCATTCCTGTGTGAGCTTTCTGCTCCATGCAATCTGTTACCTGGTTAAAGATCCAGCCACAATGCTGGCATTAATCTGCCAAAAGAAGAAAAAAAGTTAATTTTATGTTGAAACCTAGGAAATTGGTTGTCAAGTGGCAGCCCAGCTAAGAGCGGTCCAGTCGAACTTAGTTGGGGTGCCAAAAAAGTTTGCCTTTTTATTTTGTGGAACGAAAACACTCGAAATTTGCAAGTTTTTCGCGTCGCTCCTCTTCAACACCAAGTACGTATTTGTTCCATTTTGACTATACCACAGAATTCAGATACATTTGAACTGCTTTGCACCAATATTTGGTCAGGATTGGATAAAAATTAGGTAAAGCACGGTTAATCAAAGACACCCTATCGAGCCGCTGGTCAGAAGAACCGAAAATCAATAAAATGCAAGAACTAAAATCTCAAAAGCAGCACCTAAATTAAGGTCAAAATGGCATTTACAGAAAAGATCTGACCTTGCCTGCACAGATTCTGAAGTCAAACCTGAGGTATCATTTGCTGTTGGACGCGACAGAAGTTGTTTTTACAGCTTATACGACAAAGTTTGCAACAAAAGTGCAAAGGTCACAGGTTGTATTGACGATGGCCTATCGTAAATAATCAATAAAGAATGACGTTTTAGCAGTCAAAAAGTCTCTTATTAGAATTATCCATTTTATTCTCTAATACTTTTTATAATAGGTTTTATCAGGAGCCCACCACTAGGAGCCTGCAACTACCCCATATTCCTGTCATGGAGTTTTCACAGACTGATCTATTTTAGTGTGAATTTATCTCAAATTCAGATCCCCACGGGAACCTCACTGACCAATTGCAATCACAAGCACGGACTAATGTCGACATGTCGACATGTTCACGATATATCTGAGGCCGCATTGTTGTATCCTTAGCAAAGACTGGTAACAGACTGGAACTGGCCTATTTCACAGGAAAAATATCTAAAAATAGACTGGTCTGTAAAAATGCCGTTGCAATGGCTTATTATGGAAGTTGCAGGCTCCTGGTTTTATACGAAAGTAGCAAGAAAACTCAACTTTTGCTTCCAATATAGCTTCCTTGTTGATTACCCGTTATTCTTACTAACATGTGACTAACCGAAGTTTCCTTGGTTATTTCAGAAAGTTTATTATTAATGTGAAAATTATTACAAATTGGTATTTAACAACAAAGCTACTTGTAGATTTGAAGCGACAAGTTAGGCTGCCGCGCTTCTTCCTTAAAAAGCCATCAGAAAGAGTATAAGGGTTTAATCAAAAATACTATTTGCCAGTCAATTCATCTTTCCAATTCGAAAATGCCTCAAATTTGCAGGGCTCATCAATATTGGTCCCTCTGCGAATGTTAGTATTGACTTGAGCAAAGGATAAGAAGTTAGTGTGGAGGGTGGATGACACTAGCCCTTAAACCTTTATTATCAGTCTACAGCCTAAATTTGAAGAGAAGAAGTAGCTTGAACATTGAAGTTTATTTATACTCATTGGTCTCACAAGGCTACATTTAGTTCATTTAAGGTCATTTAGTTTAGTAGGAGTGCTTGTCACGTGACTTGCTCAGGCTCAAACTGCAACCCTAACATTAAATCTAACCCTAACCCTAACACTGACCATACTCAGGACACTGCTATAGGTTTACTAAACCTCTAGCTTTCAATGCATGGTGCCATAAGGTCTGGTCACGTGACCTCTATTGTTCTCCTTAACCCTTTAATTCACAAATTTCTGTGAAATTCTTATGGCTTTTCAGGGCATAGGAAACCACTAGAATTTCGTGATCGCGTATAAGAAGTACAATTGAGAATATGGGCTGTTTAATAACCCTGAGGGCTCAAATTTTCATTGTCACGTCAGTATTTGGCTGTTGCTTGTTCGATAAGCGAGCATACTAGCTCAGATCTCGTTACATTGACGGTTTATAACTGTTTTTCGAGCCATTGTCTACTGTAGAAGCCCCCAGGCTGGCATCATAAAGCTAGAATGTCTGGTAGAGCAAGAGGCAAACTTCTGAAAGAAACCAGAGGTTCAGAGATGATTTGACGGTGATTGCAACGCCAAAACTATTCGTATCAAAACATGGCGGTCCATGAGTAAGGTCGTTTTTCTGGCCATTCTGCGGGTGGACAACAAGACCTACCAAGGCAATTTAGACAAATTTTGACTCCTGAAGAATGCAATTGGCACAGTATTTTGTCCGTAGAGTTGCCTGCCTCGACACTTATAAAAAACACAGGAAACAGAGGTATGTTGTGTGGCATGCCATTGACACTGCATATTTCCCAGGCATTCCTTTCGGTCAGGAATAGGAAAATTACAGGTTTGCAAGCACACACTGTAGCTCTGATCGAGTGGTAACTGTTCGGTTTGTTGAAGGTTTGATGGAACATTTTCTTAGTGAACAGAAAGGAAAAATCTTGAAGTTTGCTTTAAATGTAAAATTCTGGATTTAGAATTATTTTTTCATTAAAAACTTTCAAGGCAAACATATGTGTTTTTTTGTTGGTTTCAAATGTAGTAGAAAACGAACATGTTAGGATTTGCTGCGGAACCAATAGCCATATGCAACAAAATTCAGAACAGAAGTCAGTTGATTGACTTTAAACGCTACTCAAATTTTCACTTTGCTACAACAAGAGATAATTTGGTGATATCTTCAGATATGTGGAAGCTGCAGATTTTCAAAACACCACTGGTGCCAATAGGCCATTTTACAGTTGTGTGCTTAGTTACCTGGCCATGAGTGCAAGCGAGGCTGGAGGTGACCTTGCTTTGATACAGACCTCTCAGCTTTTCTCATGTAAATGCAAACTAGTTAGCATAAGAACAACTTGATTTGCACAATAAAAGTAGTGAGGTCTGTATCAAAACAAGGTCAACTCCAGCCTTGCTGCCATTCAAAGACCAGGTCACTAGGCCAACAACTGTAAAATGGTCTATCTTACATATTCGTACGATTGCGAGTTGAAGGCTTAAATTGGTACCATGATCAAATTTTTACCCCTTGATATATTAGGTGTATCGCATAGAACTTCATGAAAGAATAAAAGCGCTGTTTACCGTTTGCAAATATCTGCATTAGTTCAGGAGATATTTCAGTTTGAAAATGTGTAAAATATGCAAATGAGATTACTGATGACGTGATACAGTCAACCAACTATTATATTGAGTATATAAATAGAGCTATCTTCGCCAATTTGCAGCGAAGATCATTGAAACTCGGCAGACTAATAGTTTTACAGGAAACACACCTGCAGCTGTAAAAGTTCTGTTCCCATGGCAACTCACTCTTTTCCAGTCCTCATTCTTTTAATTTCAATGTTAGTGATTTTCAGCTCGAAAAATGGCAAGCAGGGCCACAAACTCGAGCCAACATATTCATATGCCTGCTGGATCATGCATACGAGGCACCATGAAAATACAAATATGACTAGTGAGACAATCTCAGATAGTGCAGAGTGTTATGCTGGACTGTAAGTACATTTTTAGTCATCAGCTGCCTGTACGTAACTTGTTAGTTCAAGCCAAAAATAACTTACAATTACTGTTTGTCAAGAAGGCTTTAAATTTTACTGTGGTGTTTTACCTGAATTTCGTTATTTTCAATTCATTGATACGTTGAACTAGCAAACGTGATAATTTTATTTTTTCAACGCCAACAATGTAACTTGATACTTCTGTTTTCCTTGCAAAGTTTGTAACATGATACCCTTGTTTTCCCAAAAACATACAAAGGAAAATATGCTGGCTTTTTTCCTGCTTGAGAAAAATGAACTAATGCTATTAACTTATGAAAAAAAATGGAAGAGGAATGATTTTGTTTCATTCAAGAGGCAAATTTTCTATCATCCATAAACAGTCACTAATTTCATTATCAAATAGTCACGTCGTGTCTCGGAATAGCACGTTCTTATTAGGTTGCCACCGTTGGTATCGTGTTAACAATAATCCAGTTCAAAATACAAAATGATATCGCTTGAGACATCCGAGAAGCGTTTTAACTTTACCGATATTATTTGTATCTTGCATCGGTGAATGAGTCCCCTCAAAGACTGACTGAATTTACTTCCGGTTTCCGTAAGTGCCACAGTGTCTGCAGCAATATTTGAGAAGTTTCTTTTGTCACGACATTACTACCGAGTACTTTTATTGTCGCTAACTCGGAAATGTTTAGGGTGAATACATTTTTGAACTTCTTGTTCTCTTTCATGAGGGGAGAAAATAAACAGGCGGCTGAGAAGATCCGTTCGTTTCCCTCTAAAGCTTACCAAACACGAAATAGTTTGAAAATAGCACACGAGATTTTTGTAACCGAGCTAGGGATGATTCCAAACGATACTCTGTCACAAAAGCATTCTTTGCACTAAAAAGGAAAACTGACATTACCTGAAATATAACTGCTATCGCCCGTTACGAGGAGTGTGGTATCGGTTGCAGGAATGCTGAACTCGAGAACGGATTGTATCATGCTGACAGTGCTAGAGCGCATGCGTCTTACATGTTGTGTTCTACCACAGGGAAAAGCACTTAACATTCAAGTGCAATTGTGTATGAAAGGTATCGTTTACTAAAATATAGTTAACACTAATGCTAATCAGTCTGCGTATGCGCTTCGAGTAAATTGTTGTTGTTCTTAAGAGCGGAATAGTACCACAAGGGTAACAGGAGAATATTGGAACCATATATAGGTTTCTGATGTAACGAAAGAAGTGATGCAAGTAAGGTATGTTTTACGTAGCAATCAAAGGTACCTACCCCACCCGCTCAAAATAAGGCTAATTAATTAATTAGAATTAATTAATTAAACAAACATTAAAGTTTACACCTTATTGACTTATTGCCATAGTGCTTTAGCGGCGTCAACCCCCAAACCATCTCAATAGTGCACTCTGCACTAAAAATGGAACGTTGAAGGTGGTCAGAAATGCCTGTAGGGGAGGTCTGGAACCCAGTATGTTGCCATGTTAACAAAACATTTAAGCTTGTTTTGCACTGTTTTGTGGAGCACCATTAGTGGAATCTCACTGCAAAGAATCAAACATTTCTGTTTCAAATTGACTGAGATATCTTTCTTCATCATATTTGATCAAAATTTTGTTAATTATAAGACGTCATCACTTGGCTAATTTGCATATTTAAAAATTTGAATATCTCTGGAACGAAAAGAGATATTTGAAAATAGTAGACAGCATTTTCTTCTCATACAGACTACTTGGTTGTGTCTTAAACTGGCTTCAATAGGAAAGATGCGATTTTCGTCATAGTACCACTTCAAAATGAATAATTTCTGTAATCATAAAAATTTCCCCGCTTGCGACTGGTTTAAAAAAGTCATATTTTCCACTAATTCACTTGGCAAGTTGTTATCGAACAGTTTCTTATTAGATAGTTTGTTATTGGACAGTTTGTTATCAGACAGTTCAATAGGCCAATCACATTCAAAGATGTAGTTTAAATCAACCAATCACATTCAAAGTTGTAATTACGTGCTGCATGCGCACGCTTGCTTTTGTGTTATTGTGGGTAGTCTTAGAATGTTTACACGTTCTTTGTCAGTATTTTGATACAAAGTTTCCCCTTTTTACCTCATGACGCAAGTCATGCTACGGGGCTTAGCATTTGGGAGTGAATTCGATTAAAAATCACTCACTCACTTTGTTAGACAATTAATTCATGCATTAAACCTGGATTAAACACATTCTCCCACATCTCCCTCCCCAACAAGTTTGTCTCATTGTTCAAAGTCACGCCATTGTCTCAGTGTACGTATTTGGGGGAGGTACAAAGGCGAGAATGTGTTCACCTACTTGGTCAGATTCAAAATGGCATCCTGTCCCTTTGAAGCATCGTTGTTTGATCTTAAACCTGATCGGAACCTACCTTTGTGGAGCCAAAAATGGAAAGAAAATTTGCTACAGAATACTCGACTGCAGAGAAATGTGCGTCAAAGTCCTAAAATTGATGATAACATGAACGATTCGTGCGCGAAGATCTACATGTGTAAGACCGCGATCATGAAATAAGCTTAAGGAAGCTCGAAAGGGTTTTTAGCTGCGTACGTTTGTGCAATATACTAGATAATTTTTTACCGTGGGATTGAGTCGAGTAATCATGGCGGCAAGACGCGTCACTGTCGCTGCGTAAATTTGTGGACGGGAAGTACGCCCAACGCTGAACTTTTACGTCATTTTTGTATTCTAACATCTTGGTAGTGAAACATCGAGTCAAAATCTGGCGGTAGACCCGACAGCCTCTAATGTCTAAAAGAAACGACCGAGAAAACAGATCATCAAGCTCGTCTTCACAACAGACGCCATCGCCCAAAAGAAATTGTCGCTCTAGCAGCACTGAGATGGATACGGGGGTTGACGCCGCTAAAGCACTATGGCAATAAGTCAATAAGGTGTAAACTTTAATGTTTGTTTAATTAATTAATTCTAATTAATTAATTAGCCTTATTTTGAGCGGGTGGGGTAGGTACCTTTGATTGCTACGTAAAACATACCTTACTTGCATCACTTCTTTCGTTACATCAGAAACCTATATATGGTTCCAATATTCTCCTGTTACCCTTGTGGTACTATTCCGCTCTTAAGAACAACAACAATTTACTCGAAGCGCATACGCAGACTGATTAGCATTAGTGTTAACTATATTTTAGTAAACGATACCTTTCATACACAATTGCACTTGAATGTTAAGTGCTTTTCCCTGTGGTAGAACACAACATGTAAGACGCATGCGCTCTAGCACTGTCAGCATGATACAATCCGTTCTCGAGTTCAGCATTCCTGCAACCGATACCACACTCCTCGTAACGGGCGATAGCAGTTATATTTCAGGTAATGTCAGTTTTCCTTTTTAGTGCAAAGAATGCTTTTGTGACAGAGTATCGTTTGGAATCATCCCTAGCTCGGTTACAAAAATCTCGTGTGCTATTTTCAAACTATTTCGTGTTTGGTAAGCTTTAGAGGGAAACGAACGGATCTTCTCAGCCGCCTGTTTATTTTCTCCCCTCATGAAAGAGAACAAGAAGTTCAAAAATGTATTCACCCTAAACATTTCCGAGTTAGCGACAATAAAAGTACTCGGTAGTAATGTCGTGACAAAAGAAACTTCTCAAATATTGCTGCAGACACTGTGGCACTTACGGAAACCGGAAGTAAATTCAGTCAGTCTTTGAGGGGACTCATTCACCGATGCAAGATACAAATAATATCGGTAAAGTTAAAACGCTTCTCGGATGTCTCAAGCGATATCATTTTGTATTTTGAACTGGATTATTGTTAACACGATACCAACGGTGGCAACCTAATAAGAACGTGCTATTCCGAGACACGACGTGACTATTTGATAATGAAATTAGTGACTGTTTATGGATGATAGAAAATTTGCCTCTTGAATGAAACAAAATCATTCCTCTTCCATTTTTTTCATAAGTTAATAGCATTAGTTCATTTTTCTCAAGCAGGAAAAAAGCCAGCATATTTTCCTTTGTATGTTTTTGGGAAAACAAGGGTATCATGTTACAAACTTTGCAAGGAAAACAGAAGTATCAAGTTACATTGTTGGCGTTGAAAAAATAAAATTATCACGTTTGCTAGTTCAACGTATCAATGAATTGAAAATAACGAAATTCAAGGTAAAACACCACAGTAAAATTTAAAGCCTTCTTGACAAACAGTAATTGTAAGTTATTTTTGGCTTGAACTAACAAGTTACGTACAGGCAGCTGATGACTAAAAATGTACTTACAGTCCAGCATAACACTCTGCACTATCTGAGATTGTCTCACTAGTCATATTTGTATTTTCATGGTGCCTCGTATGCATGATCCAGCAGGCATATGAATATGTTGGCTCGAGTTTGTGGCCCTGCTTGCCATTTTTCGAGCTGAAAATCACTAACATTGAAATTAAAAGAATGAGGACTGGAAAAGAGTGAGTTGCCATGGGAACAGAACTTTTACAGCTGCAGGTGTGTTTCCTGTAAAACTATTAGTCTGCCGAGTTTCAATGATCTTCGCTGCAAATTGGCGAAGATAGCTCTATTTATATACTCAATATAATAGTTGGTTGACTGTATCACGTCATCAGTAATCTCATTTGCATATTTTACACATTTTCAAACTGAAATATCTCCTGAACTAATGCAGATATTTGCAAACGGTAAACAGCGCTTTTATTCTTTCATGAAGTTCTATGCGATACACCTAATATATCAAGGGGTAAAAATTTGATCATGGTACCAATTTAAGCCTTCAACTCGCAATCGTACGAATATGTAAGATAGACCATTTTACAGTTGTTGGCCTAGTGACCTGGTCTTTGAATGGCAGCAAGGCTGGAGTTGACCTTGTTTTGATACAGACCTCACTACTTTTATTGTGCAAATCAAGTTGTTCTTATGCTAACTAGTTTGCATTTACATGAGAAAAGCTGAGAGGTCTGTATCAAAGCAAGGTCACCTCCAGCCTCGCTTGCACTCATGGCCAGGTAACTAAGCACACAACTGTAAAATGGCCTATTGGCACCAGTGGTGTTTTGAAAATCTGCAGCTTCCACATATCTGAAGATATCACCAAATTATCTCTTGTTGTAGCAAAGTGAAAATTTGAGTAGCGTTTAAAGTCAATCAACTGACTTCTGTTCTGAATTTTGTTGCATATGGCTATTGGTTCCGCAGCAAATCCTAACATGTTCGTTTTCTACTACATTTGAAACCAACAAAAAAACACATATGTTTGCCTTGAAAGTTTTTAATGAAAAAATAATTCTAAATCCAGAATTTTACATTTAAAGCAAACTTCAAGATTTTTCCTTTCTGTTCACTAAGAAAATGTTCCATCAAACCTTCAACAAACCGAACAGTTACCACTCGATCAGAGCTACAGTGTGTGCTTGCAAACCTGTAATTTTCCTATTCCTGACCGAAAGGAATGCCTGGGAAATATGCAGTGTCAATGGCATGCCACACAACATACCTCTGTTTCCTGTGTTTTTTATAAGTGTCGAGGCAGGCAACTCTACGGACAAAATACTGTGCCAATTGCATTCTTCAGGAGTCAAAATTTGTCTAAATTGCCTTGGTAGGTCTTGTTGTCCACCCGCAGAATGGCCAGAAAAACGACCTTACTCATGGACCGCCATGTTTTGATACGAATAGTTTTGGCGTTGCAATCACCGTCAAATCATCTCTGAACCTCTGGTTTCTTTCAGAAGTTTGCCTCTTGCTCTACCAGACATTCTAGCTTTATGATGCCAGCCTGGGGGCTTCTACAGTAGACAATGGCTCGAAAAACAGTTATAAACCGTCAATGTAACGAGATCTGAGCTAGTATGCTCGCTTATCGAACAAGCAACAGCCAAATACTGACGTGACAATGAAAATTTGAGCCCTCAGGGTTATTAAACAGCCCATATTCTCAATTGTACTTCTTATACGCGATCACGAAATTCTAGTGGTTTCCTATGCCCTGAAAAGCCATAAGAATTTCACAGAAATTTGTGAATTAAAGGGTTAAGGAGAACAATAGAGGTCACGTGACCAGACCTTATGGCACCATGCATTGAAAGCTAGAGGTTTAGTAAACCTATAGCAGTGTCCTGAGTATGGTCAGTGTTAGGGTTAGGGTTAGATTTAATGTTAGGGTTGCAGTTTGAGCCTGAGCAAGTCACGTGACAAGCACTCCTACTAAACTAAATGACCTTAAATGAACTAAATGTAGCCTTGTGAGACCAATGAGTATAAATAAACTTCAATGTTCAAGCTACTTCTTCTCTTCAAATTTAGGCTGTAGACTGATAATAAAGGTTTAAGGGCTAGTGTCATCCACCCTCCACACTAACTTCTTATCCTTTGCTCAAGTCAATACTAACATTCGCAGAGGGACCAATATTGATGAGCCCTGCAAATTTGAGGCATTTTCGAATTGGAAAGATGAATTGACTGGCAAATAGTATTTTTGATTAAACCCTTATACTCTTTCTGATGGCTTTTTAAGGAAGAAGCGCGGCAGCCTAACTTGTCGCTTCAAATCTACAAGTAGCTTTGTTGTTAAATACCAATTTGTAATAATTTTCACATTAATAATAAACTTTCTGAAATAACCAAGGAAACTTCGGTTAGTCACATGTTAGTAAGAATAACGGGTAATCAACAAGGAAGCTATATTGGAAGCAAAAGTTGAGTTTTCTTGCTACTTTCGTATAAAACCAGGAGCCTGCAACTTCCATAATAAGCCATTGCAACGGCATTTTTACAGACCAGTCTATTTTTAGATATTTTTCCTGTGAAATAGGCCAGTTCCAGTCTGTTACCAGTCTTTGCTAAGGATACAACAATGCGGCCTCAGATATATCGTGAACATGTCGACATGTCGACATTAGTCCGTGCTTGTGATTGCAATTGGTCAGTGAGGTTCCCGTGGGGATCTGAATTTGAGATAAATTCACACTAAAATAGATCAGTCTGTGAAAACTCCATGACAGGAATATGGGGTAGTTGCAGGCTCCTAGTGGTGGGCTCCTGATAAAACCTATTATAAAAAGTATTAGAGAATAAAATGGATAATTCTAATAAGAGACTTTTTGACTGCTAAAACGTCATTCTTTATTGATTATTTACGATAGGCCATCGTCAATACAACCTGTGACCTTTGCACTTTTGTTGCAAACTTTGTCGTATAAGCTGTAAAAACAACTTCTGTCGCGTCCAACAGCAAATGATACCTCAGGTTTGACTTCAGAATCTGTGCAGGCAGGTCAGATCTTTTCTGTAAATGCCATTTTGACCTTAATTTAGGTGCTGCTTTTGAGATTTTAGTTCTTGCATTTTATTGATTTTCGGTTCTTCTGACCAGCGGCTCGATAGGGTGTCTTTGATTAACCGTGCTTTACCTAATTTTTATCCAATCCTGACCAAATATTGGTGCAAAGCAGTTCAAATGTATCTGAATTCTGTGGTATAGTCAAAATGGAACAAATACGTACTTGGTGTTGAAGAGGAGCGACGCGAAAAACTTGCAAATTTCGAGTGTTTTCGTTCCACAAAATAAAAAGGCAAACTTTTTTGGCACCCCAACTAAGTTCGACTGGACCGCTCTTAGCTGGGCTGCCACTTGACAACCAATTTCCTAGGTTTCAACATAAAATTAACTTTTTTTCTTCTTTTGGCAGATTAATGCCAGCATTGTGGCTGGATCTTTAACCAGGTAACAGATTGCATGGAGCAGAAAGCTCACACAGGAATGAAGTCCTTTACATGTCAGTATTGTAAAAAGTCCTTTAGTTGGTCATCAGATTGCAAGCGACATGAACGTACTCACACAGGAAAGAAGCCATATACTTGCAAGCATTGTAAAAAGCCCTTTAATCAGTCATCAAGTTGCAAGCGACATGAAAGAACTCACACATGAGAGAAGCCATATACATGCAAGCATTGTAAAAAGCCCTTTAATTGGTCATCAGATTGCAAGCGACATGAACGTACTCACACAGGAAAGAAGCCGCACACATGCAAGCATTGTCGAAAGTCCTTTAGCGACTCATCAACTTTCAAGCAACATGAACGAACTCACACAGGAGAGAAGCCATATACATGCAAGCATTGTAAAAAGCCCTTTAATTGGTCATCAAATTGCAAGCGACATGAACGAACTCACACAGGAGAGAAGCTGTACACGTGCAAGCATTGTAAAAAGTCCTTTTGTCAGTTATCACACCTCAAGCGGCATGAAAGAACTCACACAGGAGAGAAGTTCTATACATGCAAGCATTGGAAAAAGTTCTTTAGCAATTCATTCTCTTGCAAGCGACATGAACGAACTCACATAGGAGAGAAGCCATATTCATGCAAGCATTGTAAAACGTCCTTTACTCGGTTATCAAACCGCAACCAACATGACGACAGACATGCAAGAGCCAGCTCTTTAAAACAGAAACAACATGATCAGAGCTTAAAATCAAGACGAGACCTTCCGGAGTCAGCTGCAACTCTTGGTGGCAAGGAATCTTGTATGCTGTTTTCGTTGAGTGAAGAAGTGAAGAAAATTCAAGCCAAGTTATATGTCTGACCTGTTGAATTTGTCTGAAGGAATTTAGTAGTGAGACATGTGTCATCCAACATTGCGACGAACATATGAGATTAAAGTGACGCTTATACGTAAGCATTATTATAAGGTGTAGACATCTCTCTCTTTGCTATTAGGCTAAAGCTATCTAGGCCAATTTGCAATACAGACTATTTATACTTGGTAGGCTAATAGTTCTACCAAGAGAAAATTAGGGTACAGAGAGGGAAGCTCCCAGTTCAGGCCTTACGATATGCCAATTCCACTAAATTGATTTTAAGGATTGCCGGAAACAGCGGGAGTGCATTTTCTTTATGTCCGCATTTTCCATTCTTTAGGTGATCTCGCAATTTAGAAACGTGGGTCCACGGGCAAATACGCTTTGTCGATAGAAGGGCCTTTTACAGTACATGACAGAAAGTTGCAGTTTCTGGATTGATAATTCAAAGTGGGAGACGTACTTTTACAGCTCCTTGGGAATAAAATGGCACATGCAGACGGGTGGAAATACTGTTCTAAGTGGTCCGCAACAAAAACAACAAAACGTTCTGACTTGCATGCTATAAGGTTTGTGGTTGCTGTTATGGACTATGCGCTGTGGCTCCTTTTTAAATGGAGTTAATGTTTACAAGGCGATCATCGGGACTTCGACAATGATATTGGCAACGACAACTAGATTTTCTCCTCACACTGAAGAGAGAAAGCTTACATTAGTGCAAATTACCAAAGGTGAAGAAAACGTAGTATGAACATGATCGAGGGAAGATGACACCTCCGTTTTTACCACGTTTCCTCTGTTGGAAGAGCAGTCACAAGAAGTTATCCCTTTCGCTCAGTTCAGTAAACTTTGGTTGTAGGTTCAAAATCAATTTTTTGTCGCTTGCGTGGGAGTTATTTTGTCGTTGAATTGAAAATTGTTTCTGTCGCTTATCACTACTGCGTTCTGAGTTGTTCTGCTTTTTTTTGTGAATTTAAAGTCATTTCTGCCCGAGTTTCTGTCGCTGATCGCCTCGGTCCAAGCTACAGGAGTTGTTTTGTCGCTGTTTCAGTATTCGCAACTGGTTCTGTTTCCCATGATTGCCATGCTTTTTCAGTGGTCGTTTGGTCGCTGTGCCAGCATTCAAAATTTATTTCTCTCGCCGCGTGAGCGCTACTCTCCAAGGTATTTGTCAGTAATGTATTCAAAATTTAAAATTATTTTTTTGTCACAGGTCGTCCCACTTCAAGCTATTTCCAAGTTATTTCTGTCTCTGGTCCCTTTCACCGTGAACCATTTTGACACTGTACCGCAGTTCAACATTTTTCTGATGCTGATCACCTCGCTCCGCAGCTCTGAGCTGTTGTTTTGTTGAGTTACTTTCTAAGCTGATTGCCACACTTAGAGCTGTTTATCCGCCCTGTTAAGGTTCAATTGAACTTCTGTCGCATGATTAAGAAACGCTTTTTTAGAGGGTATACTATTCTAATTGGTTTCTGCCGCTGATCACTAGGCCTGGAGTTATTTTGGTTCCTGCGTTCAAATATATTAGCTACCCTCGGATTTGTTTCGCAACTCGGCCAGAATTATTATTCCTGCCGCTGGGTTGAGAGCAGTTTGGTCGCTGGGTTAAAAATAGTTTTGCCGTGGAAACCAAAATAGTTTTCTCCGCGGTTTAATATTACATTTGTCGTTTAGAGGTATCAGGATCGATACAGATTGAAACAGTATAATTTCATATTATGTTACAATATCGAACAATATGAGTCTTCCCTGCATGTTGTTTAATAGATACAAATGAAAGCAAATAATCCTTTCTTGATGTCATCACTTCTTCCTTTGATTCAAAATTTTATGGTACGAACATTGATATTTCTTCATGCGCCCAGGGTTTTTATTCCAAAGAGGTTGTGATTCTTAAGGCGCTTCAACTGGCAAAACGTATTTCCACGC
>JAHPZR010014667.1:0-17956 GCA_019787425.1 Platygyra sinensis | reverse complement strand
TTGCCAGTTGAAGCGCCTTAAGAATCACAACCTCTTTGGAATAAAAACCCTGGGCGCATGAAGAAATATCAATGTTCGTACCATAAAATTTTGAATCAAAGGAAGAAGTGATGACATCAAGAAAGGATTATTTGCTTTCATTTGTATCTATTAAACAACATGCAGGGAAGACTCATATTGTTCGATATTGTAACATAATATGAAATTATACTGTTTCAATCTGTATCGATCCTGATACCTCTAAACGACAAATGTAATATTAAACCGCGGAGAAAACTATTTTGGTTTCCACGGCAAAACTATTTTTAACCCAGCGACCAAACTGCTCTCAACCCAGCGGCAGGAATAATAATTCTGGCCGAGTTGCGAAACAAATCCGAGGGTAGCTAATATATTTTGAACGCAGGAACCAAAATAACTCCAGGCCTAGTGATCAGCGGCAGAAACCAATTAGAATAGTATACCCTCTAAAAAAGCGTTTCTTAATCATGCGACAGAAGTTCAATTGAACCTTAACAGGGCGGATAAACAGCTCTAAGTGTGGCAATCAGCTTAGAAAGTAACTCAACAAAACAACAGCTCAGAGCTGCGGAGCGAGGTGATCAGCATCAGAAAAATGTTGAACTGCGGTACAGTGTCAAAATGGTTCACGGTGAAAGGGACCAGAGACAGAAATAACTTGGAAATAGCTTGAAGTGGGACGACCTGTGACAAAAAAATAATTTTAAATTTTGAATACATTACTGACAAATACCTTGGAGAGTAGCGCTCACGCGGCGAGAGAAATAAATTTTGAATGCTGGCACAGCGACCAAACGACCACTGAAAAAGCATGGCAATCATGGGAAACAGAACCAGTTGCGAATACTGAAACAGCGACAAAACAACTCCTGTAGCTTGGACCGAGGCGATCAGCGACAGAAACTCGGGCAGAAATGACTTTAAATTCACAAAAAAAAGCAGAACAACTCAGAACGCAGTAGTGATAAGCGACAGAAACAATTTTCAATTCAACGACAAAATAACTCCCACGCAAGCGACAAAAAATTGATTTTGAACCTACAACCAAAGTTTACTGAACTGAGCGAAAGGGATAACTTCTTGTGACTGCTCTTCCAACAGAGGAAACGTGGTAAAAACGGAGGTGTCATCTTCCCTCGATCATGTTCATACTACGTTTTCTTCACCTTTGGTAATTTGCACTAATGTAAGCTTTCTCTCTTCAGTGTGAGGAGAAAATCTAGTTGTCGTTGCCAATATCATTGTCGAAGTCCCGATGATCGCCTTGTAAACATTAACTCCATTTAAAAAGGAGCCACAGCGCATAGTCCATAACAGCAACCACAAACCTTATAGCATGCAAGTCAGAACGTTTTGTTGTTTTTGTTGCGGACCACTTAGAACAGTATTTCCACCCGTCTGCATGTGCCATTTTATTCCCAAGGAGCTGTAAAAGTACGTCTCCCACTTTGAATTATCAATCCAGAAACTGCAACTTTCTGTCATGTACTGTAAAAGGCCCTTCTATCGACAAAGCGTATTTGCCCGTGGACCCACGTTTCTAAATTGCGAGATCACCTAAAGAATGGAAAATGCGGACATAAAGAAAATGCACTCCCGCTGTTTCCGGCAATCCTTAAAATCAATTTAGTGGAATTGGCATATCGTAAGGCCTGAACTGGGAGCTTCCCTCTCTGTACCCTAATTTTCTCTTGGTAGAACTATTAGCCTACCAAGTATAAATAGTCTGTATTGCAAATTGGCCTAGATAGCTTTAGCCTAATAGCAAAGAGAGAGATGTCTACACCTTATAATAATGCTTACGTATAAGCGTCACTTTAATCTCATATGTTCGTCGCAATGTTGGATGACACATGTCTCACTACTAAATTCCTTCAGACAAATTCAACAGGTCAGACATATAACTTGGCTTGAATTTTCTTCACTTCTTCACTCAACGAAAACAGCATACAAGATTCCTTGCCACCAAGAGTTGCAGCTGACTCCGGAAGGTCTCGTCTTGATTTTAAGCTCTGATCATGTTGTTTCTGTTTTAAAGAGCTGGCTCTTGCATGTCTGTCGTCATGTTGGTTGCGGTTTGATAACCGAGTAAAGGACGTTTTACAATGCTTGCATGAATATGGCTTCTCTCCTATGTGAGTTCGTTCATGTCGCTTGCAAGAGAATGAATTGCTAAAGAACTTTTTCCAATGCTTGCATGTATAGAACTTCTCTCCTGTGTGAGTTCTTTCATGCCGCTTGAGGTGTGATAACTGACAAAAGGACTTTTTACAATGCTTGCACGTGTACAGCTTCTCTCCTGTGTGAGTTCGTTCATGTCGCTTGCAATTTGATGACCAATTAAAGGGCTTTTTACAATGCTTGCATGTATATGGCTTCTCTCCTGTGTGAGTTCGTTCATGTTGCTTGAAAGTTGATGAGTCGCTAAAGGACTTTCGACAATGCTTGCATGTGTGCGGCTTCTTTCCTGTGTGAGTACGTTCATGTCGCTTGCAATCTGATGACCAATTAAAGGGCTTTTTACAATGCTTGCATGTATATGGCTTCTCTCATGTGTGAGTTCTTTCATGTCGCTTGCAACTTGATGACTGATTAAAGGGCTTTTTACAATGCTTGCAAGTATATGGCTTCTTTCCTGTGTGAGTACGTTCATGTCGCTTGCAATCTGATGACCAACTAAAGGACTTTTTACAATACTGACATGTAAAGGACTTCATTCCTGTGTGAGCTTTCTGCTCCATGCAATCTGTTACCTGGTTAAAGATCCAGCCACAATGCTGGCATTAATCTGCCAAAAGAAGAAAAAAAGTTAATTTTATGTTGAAACCTAGGAAATTGGTTGTCAAGTGGCAGCCCAGCTAAGAGCGGTCCAGTCGAACTTAGTTGGGGTGCCAAAAAAGTTTGCCTTTTTATTTTGTGGAACGAAAACACTCGAAATTTGCAAGTTTTTCGCGTCGCTCCTCTTCAACACCAAGTACGTATTTGTTCCATTTTGACTATACCACAGAATTCAGATACATTTGAACTGCTTTGCACCAATATTTGGTCAGGATTGGATAAAAATTAGGTAAAGCACGGTTAATCAAAGACACCCTATCGAGCCGCTGGTCAGAAGAACCGAAAATCAATAAAATGCAAGAACTAAAATCTCAAAAGCAGCACCTAAATTAAGGTCAAAATGGCATTTACAGAAAAGATCTGACCTTGCCTGCACAGATTCTGAAGTCAAACCTGAGGTATCATTTGCTGTTGGACGCGACAGAAGTTGTTTTTACAGCTTATACGACAAAGTTTGCAACAAAAGTGCAAAGGTCACAGGTTGTATTGACGATGGCCTATCGTAAATAATCAATAAAGAATGACGTTTTAGCAGTCAAAAAGTCTCTTATTAGAATTATCCATTTTATTCTCTAATACTTTTTATAATAGGTTTTATCAGGAGCCCACCACTAGGAGCCTGCAACTACCCCATATTCCTGTCATGGAGTTTTCACAGACTGATCTATTTTAGTGTGAATTTATCTCAAATTCAGATCCCCACGGGAACCTCACTGACCAATTGCAATCACAAGCACGGACTAATGTCGACATGTCGACATGTTCACGATATATCTGAGGCCGCATTGTTGTATCCTTAGCAAAGACTGGTAACAGACTGGAACTGGCCTATTTCACAGGAAAAATATCTAAAAATAGACTGGTCTGTAAAAATGCCGTTGCAATGGCTTATTATGGAAGTTGCAGGCTCCTGGTTTTATACGAAAGTAGCAAGAAAACTCAACTTTTGCTTCCAATATAGCTTCCTTGTTGATTACCCGTTATTCTTACTAACATGTGACTAACCGAAGTTTCCTTGGTTATTTCAGAAAGTTTATTATTAATGTGAAAATTATTACAAATTGGTATTTAACAACAAAGCTACTTGTAGATTTGAAGCGACAAGTTAGGCTGCCGCGCTTCTTCCTTAAAAAGCCATCAGAAAGAGTATAAGGGTTTAATCAAAAATACTATTTGCCAGTCAATTCATCTTTCCAATTCGAAAATGCCTCAAATTTGCAGGGCTCATCAATATTGGTCCCTCTGCGAATGTTAGTATTGACTTGAGCAAAGGATAAGAAGTTAGTGTGGAGGGTGGATGACACTAGCCCTTAAACCTTTATTATCAGTCTACAGCCTAAATTTGAAGAGAAGAAGTAGCTTGAACATTGAAGTTTATTTATACTCATTGGTCTCACAAGGCTACATTTAGTTCATTTAAGGTCATTTAGTTTAGTAGGAGTGCTTGTCACGTGACTTGCTCAGGCTCAAACTGCAACCCTAACATTAAATCTAACCCTAACCCTAACACTGACCATACTCAGGACACTGCTATAGGTTTACTAAACCTCTAGCTTTCAATGCATGGTGCCATAAGGTCTGGTCACGTGACCTCTATTGTTCTCCTTAACCCTTTAATTCACAAATTTCTGTGAAATTCTTATGGCTTTTCAGGGCATAGGAAACCACTAGAATTTCGTGATCGCGTATAAGAAGTACAATTGAGAATATGGGCTGTTTAATAACCCTGAGGGCTCAAATTTTCATTGTCACGTCAGTATTTGGCTGTTGCTTGTTCGATAAGCGAGCATACTAGCTCAGATCTCGTTACATTGACGGTTTATAACTGTTTTTCGAGCCATTGTCTACTGTAGAAGCCCCCAGGCTGGCATCATAAAGCTAGAATGTCTGGTAGAGCAAGAGGCAAACTTCTGAAAGAAACCAGAGGTTCAGAGATGATTTGACGGTGATTGCAACGCCAAAACTATTCGTATCAAAACATGGCGGTCCATGAGTAAGGTCGTTTTTCTGGCCATTCTGCGGGTGGACAACAAGACCTACCAAGGCAATTTAGACAAATTTTGACTCCTGAAGAATGCAATTGGCACAGTATTTTGTCCGTAGAGTTGCCTGCCTCGACACTTATAAAAAACACAGGAAACAGAGGTATGTTGTGTGGCATGCCATTGACACTGCATATTTCCCAGGCATTCCTTTCGGTCAGGAATAGGAAAATTACAGGTTTGCAAGCACACACTGTAGCTCTGATCGAGTGGTAACTGTTCGGTTTGTTGAAGGTTTGATGGAACATTTTCTTAGTGAACAGAAAGGAAAAATCTTGAAGTTTGCTTTAAATGTAAAATTCTGGATTTAGAATTATTTTTTCATTAAAAACTTTCAAGGCAAACATATGTGTTTTTTTGTTGGTTTCAAATGTAGTAGAAAACGAACATGTTAGGATTTGCTGCGGAACCAATAGCCATATGCAACAAAATTCAGAACAGAAGTCAGTTGATTGACTTTAAACGCTACTCAAATTTTCACTTTGCTACAACAAGAGATAATTTGGTGATATCTTCAGATATGTGGAAGCTGCAGATTTTCAAAACACCACTGGTGCCAATAGGCCATTTTACAGTTGTGTGCTTAGTTACCTGGCCATGAGTGCAAGCGAGGCTGGAGGTGACCTTGCTTTGATACAGACCTCTCAGCTTTTCTCATGTAAATGCAAACTAGTTAGCATAAGAACAACTTGATTTGCACAATAAAAGTAGTGAGGTCTGTATCAAAACAAGGTCAACTCCAGCCTTGCTGCCATTCAAAGACCAGGTCACTAGGCCAACAACTGTAAAATGGTCTATCTTACATATTCGTACGATTGCGAGTTGAAGGCTTAAATTGGTACCATGATCAAATTTTTACCCCTTGATATATTAGGTGTATCGCATAGAACTTCATGAAAGAATAAAAGCGCTGTTTACCGTTTGCAAATATCTGCATTAGTTCAGGAGATATTTCAGTTTGAAAATGTGTAAAATATGCAAATGAGATTACTGATGACGTGATACAGTCAACCAACTATTATATTGAGTATATAAATAGAGCTATCTTCGCCAATTTGCAGCGAAGATCATTGAAACTCGGCAGACTAATAGTTTTACAGGAAACACACCTGCAGCTGTAAAAGTTCTGTTCCCATGGCAACTCACTCTTTTCCAGTCCTCATTCTTTTAATTTCAATGTTAGTGATTTTCAGCTCGAAAAATGGCAAGCAGGGCCACAAACTCGAGCCAACATATTCATATGCCTGCTGGATCATGCATACGAGGCACCATGAAAATACAAATATGACTAGTGAGACAATCTCAGATAGTGCAGAGTGTTATGCTGGACTGTAAGTACATTTTTAGTCATCAGCTGCCTGTACGTAACTTGTTAGTTCAAGCCAAAAATAACTTACAATTACTGTTTGTCAAGAAGGCTTTAAATTTTACTGTGGTGTTTTACCTTGAATTTCGTTATTTTCAATTCATTGATACGTTGAACTAGCAAACGTGATAATTTTATTTTTTCAACGCCAACAATGTAACTTGATACTTCTGTTTTCCTTGCAAAGTTTGTAACATGATACCCTTGTTTTCCCAAAAACATACAAAGGAAAATATGCTGGCTTTTTTCCTGCTTGAGAAAAATGAACTAATGCTATTAACTTATGAAAAAAATGGAAGAGGAATGATTTTGTTTCATTCAAGAGGCAAATTTTCTATCATCCATAAACAGTCACTAATTTCATTATCAAATAGTCACGTCGTGTCTCGGAATAGCACGTTCTTATTAGGTTGCCACCGTTGGTATCGTGTTAACAATAATCCAGTTCAAAATACAAAATGATATCGCTTGAGACATCCGAGAAGCGTTTTAACTTTACCGATATTATTTGTATCTTGCATCGGTGAATGAGTCCCCTCAAAGACTGACTGAATTTACTTCCGGTTTCCGTAAGTGCCACAGTGTCTGCAGCAATATTTGAGAAGTTTCTTTTGTCACGACATTACTACCGAGTACTTTTATTGTCGCTAACTCGGAAATGTTTAGGGTGAATACATTTTTGAACTTCTTGTTCTCTTTCATGAGGGGAGAAAATAAACAGGCGGCTGAGAAGATCCGTTCGTTTCCCTCTAAAGCTTAACAAACACGAAATAGTTTGAAAATAGCACACGAGATTTTTGTAACCGAGCTAGGGATGATTCCAAACGATACTCTGTCACAAAAGCATTCTTTGCACTAAAAAGGAAAACTGACATTACCTGAAATATAACTGCTATCGCCCGTTACGAGGAGTGTGGTATCGGTTGCAGGAATGCTGAACTCGAGAACGGATTGTATCATGCTGACAGTGCTAGAGCGCATGCGTCTTACATGTTGTGTTCTACCACAGGGAAAAGCACTTAACATTCAAGTGCAATTGTGTATGAAAGGTATCGTTTACTAAAATATAGTTAACACTAATGCTAATCAGTCTGCGTATGCGCTTCGAGTAAATTGTTGTTGTTCTTAAGAGCGGAATAGTACCACAAGGGTAACAGGAGAATATTGGAACCATATATAGGTTTCTGATGTAACGAAAGAAGTGATGCAAGTAAGGTATGTTTTACGTAGCAATCAAAGGTACCTACCCCACCCGCTCAAAATAAGGCTAATTAATTAATTAGAATTAATTAATTAAACAAACATTAAAGTTTACACCTTATTGACTTATTGCCATAGTGCTTTAGCGGCGTCAACCCCCAATCCATCTCAGTGCTGCTAGAGCGACAATTTCTTTTGGGCGATGGCGTCTGTTGTGAAGACGAGCTTGATGATCTGTTTTCTCGGTCGTTTCTTTTAGACATTAGAGGCTGTCGGGTCTACCGCCAGATTTTGACTCGATGTTTCACTACCAAGATGTTAGAATACAAAAATGACGTAAAAGTTCAGCGTTGGGCGTACTTCCCGTCCACAAATTTACGCAGCGACAGTGACGCGTCTTGCCGCCATGATTACTCGACTCAATCCCACGGTAAAAAATTATCTAGTATATTGCACAAACGTACGCAGCTAAAAACCCTTTCGAGCTTCCTTAAGCTTATTTCATGATCGCGGTCTTACACATGTAGATCTTCGCGCACGAATCGTTCATGTTATCATCAATTTTAGGACTTTGACGCACATTTCTCTGCAGTCGAGTATTCTGTAGCAAATTTTCTTTCCATTTTTGGCTCCACAAAGGTAGGTTCCGATCAGGTTTAAGA
This sequence comes from Platygyra sinensis, assembly GCA_019787425.1. Classification (NCBI taxonomy): domain Eukaryota; kingdom Metazoa; phylum Cnidaria; class Anthozoa; order Scleractinia; family Merulinidae; genus Platygyra; species Platygyra sinensis. Next base: position 9,827 of record JAHPZR010014667.1, on the reverse strand, counting down.
TCAAACAACGATGCTTCAAAGGGACAGGATGCCATTTTGAATCTGACCAAGTAGGTGAACACATTCTCGCCTTTGTACCTCCCCCAAATACGTACACTGAGACAATGGCGTGACTTTGAACAATGAGACAAACTTGTTGGGGAGGGAGATGTGGGAGAATGTGTTTAATCCAGGTTTAATGCATGAATTAATTGTCTAACAAAGTGAGTGAGTGATTTTTAATCGAATTCACTCCCAAATGCTAAGCCCCGTAGCATGACTTGCGTCATGAGGTAAAAAGGGGAAACTTTGTATCAAAATACTGACAAAGAACGTGTAAACATTCTAAGACTACCCACAATAACACAAAAGCAAGCGTGCGCATGCAGCACGTAATTACAACTTTGAATGTGATTGGTTGATTTAAACTACATCTTTGAATGTGATTGGCCTATTGAACTGTCTGATAACAAACTGTCCAATAACAAACTATCTAATAAGAAACTGTTCGATAACAACTTGCCAAGTGAATTAGTGGAAAATATGACTTTTTTAAACCAGTCGCAAGCGGGGAAATTTTTATGATTACAGAAATTATTCATTTTGAAGTGGTACTATGACGAAAATCGCATCTTTCCTATTGAAGCCAGTTTAAGACACAACCAAGTAGTCTGTATGAGAAGAAAATGCTGTCTACTATTTTCAAATATCTCTTTTCGTTCCAGAGATATTCAAATTTTTAAATATGCAAATTAGCCAAGTGATGACGTCTTATAATTAACAAAATTTTGATCAAATATGATGAAGAAAGATATCTCAGTCAATTTGAAACAGAAATGTTTGATTCTTTGCAGTGAGATTCCACTAATGGTGCTCCACAAAACAGTGCAAAACAAGCTTAAATGTTTTGTTAACATGGCAACATACTGGGTTCCAGACCTCCCCTACAGGCATTTCTGACCACCTTCAACGTTCCATTTTTAGTGCAGAGTGCACTATTGAGATGGTTTGGGGGTTGACGCCGCTAAAGCACTATGGCAATAAGTCAATAAGGTGTAAACTTTAATGTTTGTTTAATTAATTAATTCTAATTAATTAATTAGCCTTATTTTGAGCGGGTGGGGTAGGTACCTTTGATTGCTACGTAAAACATACCTTACTTGCATCACTTCTTTCGTTACATCAGAAACCTATATATGGTTCCAATATTCTCCTGTTACCCTTGTGGTACTATTCCGCTCTTAAGAACAACAACAATTTACTCGAAGCGCATACGCAGACTGATTAGCATTAGTGTTAACTATATTTTAGTAAACGATACCTTTCATACACAATTGCACTTGAATGTTAAGTGCTTTTCCCTGTGGTAGAACACAACATGTAAGACGCATGCGCTCTAGCACTGTCAGCATGATACAATCCGTTCTCGAGTTCAGCATTCCTGCAACCGATACCACACTCCTCGTAACGGGCGATAGCAGTTATATTTCAGGTAATGTCAGTTTTCCTTTTTAGTGCAAAGAATGCTTTTGTGACAGAGTATCGTTTGGAATCATCCCTAGCTCGGTTACAAAAATCTCGTGTGCTATTTTCAAACTATTTCGTGTTTGTTAAGCTTTAGAGGGAAACGAACGGATCTTCTCAGCCGCCTGTTTATTTTCTCCCCTCATGAAAGAGAACAAGAAGTTCAAAAATGTATTCACCCTAAACATTTCCGAGTTAGCGACAATAAAAGTACTCGGTAGTAATGTCGTGACAAAAGAAACTTCTCAAATATTGCTGCAGACACTGTGGCACTTACGGAAACCGGAAGTAAATTCAGTCAGTCTTTGAGGGGACTCATTCACCGATGCAAGATACAAATAATATCGGTAAAGTTAAAACGCTTCTCGGATGTCTCAAGCGATATCATTTTGTATTTTGAACTGGATTATTGTTAACACGATACCAACGGTGGCAACCTAATAAGAACGTGCTATTCCGAGACACGACGTGACTATTTGATAATGAAATTAGTGACTGTTTATGGATGATAGAAAATTTGCCTCTTGAATGAAACAAAATCATTCCTCTTCCATTTTTTTCATAAGTTAATAGCATTAGTTCATTTTTCTCAAGCAGGAAAAAAGCCAGCATATTTTCCTTTGTATGTTTTTGGGAAAACAAGGGTATCATGTTACAAACTTTGCAAGGAAAACAGAAGTATCAAGTTACATTGTTGGCGTTGAAAAAATAAAATTATCACGTTTGCTAGTTCAACGTATCAATGAATTGAAAATAACGAAATTCAAGGTAAAACACCACAGTAAAATTTAAAGCCTTCTTGACAAACAGTAATTGTAAGTTATTTTTGGCTTGAACTAACAAGTTACGTACAGGCAGCTGATGACTAAAAATGTACTTACAGTCCAGCATAACACTCTGCACTATCTGAGATTGTCTCACTAGTCATATTTGTATTTTCATGGTGCCTCGTATGCATGATCCAGCAGGCATATGAATATGTTGGCTCGAGTTTGTGGCCCTGCTTGCCATTTTTCGAGCTGAAAATCACTAACATTGAAATTAAAAGAATGAGGACTGGAAAAGAGTGAGTTGCCATGGGAACAGAACTTTTACAGCTGCAGGTGTGTTTCCTGTAAAACTATTAGTCTGCCGAGTTTCAATGATCTTCGCTGCAAATTGGCGAAGATAGCTCTATTTATATACTCAATATAATAGTTGGTTGACTGTATCACGTCATCAGTAATCTCATTTGCATATTTTACACATTTTCAAACTGAAATATCTCCTGAACTAATGCAGATATTTGCAAACGGTAAACAGCGCTTTTATTCTTTCATGAAGTTCTATGCGATACACCTAATATATCAAGGGGTAAAAATTTGATCATGGTACCAATTTAAGCCTTCAACTCGCAATCGTACGAATATGTAAGATAGACCATTTTACAGTTGTTGGCCTAGTGACCTGGTCTTTGAATGGCAGCAAGGCTGGAGTTGACCTTGTTTTGATACAGACCTCACTACTTTTATTGTGCAAATCAAGTTGTTCTTATGCTAACTAGTTTGCATTTACATGAGAAAAGCTGAGAGGTCTGTATCAAAGCAAGGTCACCTCCAGCCTCGCTTGCACTCATGGCCAGGTAACTAAGCACACAACTGTAAAATGGCCTATTGGCACCAGTGGTGTTTTGAAAATCTGCAGCTTCCACATATCTGAAGATATCACCAAATTATCTCTTGTTGTAGCAAAGTGAAAATTTGAGTAGCGTTTAAAGTCAATCAACTGACTTCTGTTCTGAATTTTGTTGCATATGGCTATTGGTTCCGCAGCAAATCCTAACATGTTCGTTTTCTACTACATTTGAAACCAACAAAAAAACACATATGTTTGCCTTGAAAGTTTTTAATGAAAAAATAATTCTAAATCCAGAATTTTACATTTAAAGCAAACTTCAAGATTTTTCCTTTCTGTTCACTAAGAAAATGTTCCATCAAACCTTCAACAAACCGAACAGTTACCACTCGATCAGAGCTACAGTGTGTGCTTGCAAACCTGTAATTTTCCTATTCCTGACCGAAAGGAATGCCTGGGAAATATGCAGTGTCAATGGCATGCCACACAACATACCTCTGTTTCCTGTGTTTTTTATAAGTGTCGAGGCAGGCAACTCTACGGACAAAATACTGTGCCAATTGCATTCTTCAGGAGTCAAAATTTGTCTAAATTGCCTTGGTAGGTCTTGTTGTCCACCCGCAGAATGGCCAGAAAAACGACCTTACTCATGGACCGCCATGTTTTGATACGAATAGTTTTGGCGTTGCAATCACCGTCAAATCATCTCTGAACCTCTGGTTTCTTTCAGAAGTTTGCCTCTTGCTCTACCAGACATTCTAGCTTTATGATGCCAGCCTGGGGGCTTCTACAGTAGACAATGGCTCGAAAAACAGTTATAAACCGTCAATGTAACGAGATCTGAGCTAGTATGCTCGCTTATCGAACAAGCAACAGCCAAATACTGACGTGACAATGAAAATTTGAGCCCTCAGGGTTATTAAACAGCCCATATTCTCAATTGTACTTCTTATACGCGATCACGAAATTCTAGTGGTTTCCTATGCCCTGAAAAGCCATAAGAATTTCACAGAAATTTGTGAATTAAAGGGTTAAGGAGAACAATAGAGGTCACGTGACCAGACCTTATGGCACCATGCATTGAAAGCTAGAGGTTTAGTAAACCTATAGCAGTGTCCTGAGTATGGTCAGTGTTAGGGTTAGGGTTAGATTTAATGTTAGGGTTGCAGTTTGAGCCTGAGCAAGTCACGTGACAAGCACTCCTACTAAACTAAATGACCTTAAATGAACTAAATGTAGCCTTGTGAGACCAATGAGTATAAATAAACTTCAATGTTCAAGCTACTTCTTCTCTTCAAATTTAGGCTGTAGACTGATAATAAAGGTTTAAGGGCTAGTGTCATCCACCCTCCACACTAACTTCTTATCCTTTGCTCAAGTCAATACTAACATTCGCAGAGGGACCAATATTGATGAGCCCTGCAAATTTGAGGCATTTTCGAATTGGAAAGATGAATTGACTGGCAAATAGTATTTTTGATTAAACCCTTATACTCTTTCTGATGGCTTTTTAAGGAAGAAGCGCGGCAGCCTAACTTGTCGCTTCAAATCTACAAGTAGCTTTGTTGTTAAATACCAATTTGTAATAATTTTCACATTAATAATAAACTTTCTGAAATAACCAAGGAAACTTCGGTTAGTCACATGTTAGTAAGAATAACGGGTAATCAACAAGGAAGCTATATTGGAAGCAAAAGTTGAGTTTTCTTGCTACTTTCGTATAAAACCAGGAGCCTGCAACTTCCATAATAAGCCATTGCAACGGCATTTTTACAGACCAGTCTATTTTTAGATATTTTTCCTGTGAAATAGGCCAGTTCCAGTCTGTTACCAGTCTTTGCTAAGGATACAACAATGCGGCCTCAGATATATCGTGAACATGTCGACATGTCGACATTAGTCCGTGCTTGTGATTGCAATTGGTCAGTGAGGTTCCCGTGGGGATCTGAATTTGAGATAAATTCACACTAAAATAGATCAGTCTGTGAAAACTCCATGACAGGAATATGGGGTAGTTGCAGGCTCCTAGTGGTGGGCTCCTGATAAAACCTATTATAAAAAGTATTAGAGAATAAAATGGATAATTCTAATAAGAGACTTTTTGACTGCTAAAACGTCATTCTTTATTGATTATTTACGATAGGCCATCGTCAATACAACCTGTGACCTTTGCACTTTTGTTGCAAACTTTGTCGTATAAGCTGTAAAAACAACTTCTGTCGCGTCCAACAGCAAATGATACCTCAGGTTTGACTTCAGAATCTGTGCAGGCAAGGTCAGATCTTTTCTGTAAATGCCATTTTGACCTTAATTTAGGTGCTGCTTTTGAGATTTTAGTTCTTGCATTTTATTGATTTTCGGTTCTTCTGACCAGCGGCTCGATAGGGTGTCTTTGATTAACCGTGCTTTACCTAATTTTTATCCAATCCTGACCAAATATTGGTGCAAAGCAGTTCAAATGTATCTGAATTCTGTGGTATAGTCAAAATGGAACAAATACGTACTTGGTGTTGAAGAGGAGCGACGCGAAAAACTTGCAAATTTCGAGTGTTTTCGTTCCACAAAATAAAAAGGCAAACTTTTTTGGCACCCCAACTAAGTTCGACTGGACCGCTCTTAGCTGGGCTGCCACTTGACAACCAATTTCCTAGGTTTCAACATAAAATTAACTTTTTTTCTTCTTTTGGCAGATTAATGCCAGCATTGTGGCTGGATCTTTAACCAGGTAACAGATTGCATGGAGCAGAAAGCTCACACAGGAATGAAGTCCTTTACATGTCAGTATTGTAAAAAGTCCTTTAGTTGGTCATCAGATTGCAAGCGACATGAACGTACTCACACAGGAAAGAAGCCATATACTTGCAAGCATTGTAAAAAGCCCTTTAATCAGTCATCAAGTTGCAAGCGACATGAAAGAACTCACACATGAGAGAAGCCATATACATGCAAGCATTGTAAAAAGCCCTTTAATTGGTCATCAGATTGCAAGCGACATGAACGTACTCACACAGGAAAGAAGCCGCACACATGCAAGCATTGTCGAAAGTCCTTTAGCGACTCATCAACTTTCAAGCAACATGAACGAACTCACACAGGAGAGAAGCCATATACATGCAAGCATTGTAAAAAGCCCTTTAATTGGTCATCAAATTGCAAGCGACATGAACGAACTCACACAGGAGAGAAGCTGTACACGTGCAAGCATTGTAAAAAGTCCTTTTGTCAGTTATCACACCTCAAGCGGCATGAAAGAACTCACACAGGAGAGAAGTTCTATACATGCAAGCATTGGAAAAAGTTCTTTAGCAATTCATTCTCTTGCAAGCGACATGAACGAACTCACATAGGAGAGAAGCCATATTCATGCAAGCATTGTAAAACGTCCTTTACTCGGTTATCAAACCGCAACCAACATGACGACAGACATGCAAGAGCCAGCTCTTTAAAACAGAAACAACATGATCAGAGCTTAAAATCAAGACGAGACCTTCCGGAGTCAGCTGCAACTCTTGGTGGCAAGGAATCTTGTATGCTGTTTTCGTTGAGTGAAGAAGTGAAGAAAATTCAAGCCAAGTTATATGTCTGACCTGTTGAATTTGTCTGAAGGAATTTAGTAGTGAGACATGTGTCATCCAACATTGCGACGAACATATGAGATTAAAGTGACGCTTATACGTAAGCATTATTATAAGGTGTAGACATCTCTCTCTTTGCTATTAGGCTAAAGCTATCTAGGCCAATTTGCAATACAGACTATTTATACTTGGTAGGCTAATAGTTCTACCAAGAGAAAATTAGGGTACAGAGAGGGAAGCTCCCAGTTCAGGCCTTACGATATGCCAATTCCACTAAATTGATTTTAAGGATTGCCGGAAACAGCGGGAGTGCATTTTCTTTATGTCCGCATTTTCCATTCTTTAGGTGATCTCGCAATTTAGAAACGTGGGTCCACGGGCAAATACGCTTTGTCGATAGAAGGGCCTTTTACAGTACATGACAGAAAGTTGCAGTTTCTGGATTGATAATTCAAAGTGGGAGACGTACTTTTACAGCTCCTTGGGAATAAAATGGCACATGCAGACGGGTGGAAATACTGTTCTAAGTGGTCCGCAACAAAAACAACAAAACGTTCTGACTTGCATGCTATAAGGTTTGTGGTTGCTGTTATGGACTATGCGCTGTGGCTCCTTTTTAAATGGAGTTAATGTTTACAAGGCGATCATCGGGACTTCGACAATGATATTGGCAACGACAACTAGATTTTCTCCTCACACTGAAGAGAGAAAGCTTACATTAGTGCAAATTACCAAAGGTGAAGAAAACGTAGTATGAACATGATCGAGGGAAGATGACACCTCCGTTTTTACCACGTTTCCTCTGTTGGAAGAGCAGTCACAAGAAGTTATCCCTTTCGCTCAGTTCAGTAAACTTTGGTTGTAGGTTCAAAATCAATTTTTTGTCGCTTGCGTGGGAGTTATTTTGTCGTTGAATTGAAAATTGTTTCTGTCGCTTATCACTACTGCGTTCTGAGTTGTTCTGCTTTTTTTTGTGAATTTAAAGTCATTTCTGCCCGAGTTTCTGTCGCTGATCGCCTCGGTCCAAGCTACAGGAGTTGTTTTGTCGCTGTTTCAGTATTCGCAACTGGTTCTGTTTCCCATGATTGCCATGCTTTTTCAGTGGTCGTTTGGTCGCTGTGCCAGCATTCAAAATTTATTTCTCTCGCCGCGTGAGCGCTACTCTCCAAGGTATTTGTCAGTAATGTATTCAAAATTTAAAATTATTTTTTTGTCACAGGTCGTCCCACTTCAAGCTATTTCCAAGTTATTTCTGTCTCTGGTCCCTTTCACCGTGAACCATTTTGACACTGTACCGCAGTTCAACATTTTTCTGATGCTGATCACCTCGCTCCGCAGCTCTGAGCTGTTGTTTTGTTGAGTTACTTTCTAAGCTGATTGCCACACTTAGAGCTGTTTATCCGCCCTGTTAAGGTTCAATTGAACTTCTGTCGCATGATTAAGAAACGCTTTTTTAGAGGGTATACTATTCTAATTGGTTTCTGCCGCTGATCACTAGGCCTGGAGTTATTTTGGTTCCTGCGTTCAAAATATATTAGCTACCCTCGGATTTGTTTCGCAACTCGGCCAGAATTATTATTCCTGCCGCTGGGTTGAGAGCAGTTTGGTCGCTGGGTTAAAAATAGTTTTGCCGTGGAAACCAAAATAGTTTTCTCCGCGGTTTAATATTACATTTGTCGTTTAGAGGTATCAGGATCGATACAGATTGAAACAGTATATTTCATATTATGTTACAATATCGAACAATATGAGTCTTCCCTGCATGTTGTTTAATAGATACAAATGAAAGCAAATAATCCTTTCTTGATGTCATCACTTCTTCCTTTGATTCAAAATTTTATGGTACGAACATTGATATTTCTTCATGCGCCCAGGGTTTTTATTCCAAAGAGGTTGTGATTCTTAAGGCGCTTCAACTGGCAAAACGTATTTCCACGCAGACCACCCTACCAAAATTCCCTGATCAACGGTGAAAAGGTGTCATGCAGACCTCTGGGGGAAACAGACTTTCCGTCTAAAACTAAAATATAACTTTAGTGGAATCGACGTATCCCAGCCAACGCCCTCAATGTTCCTCTCTGTCTCCTCATTTTCTTTTGTTCTACAGAAAACACAGCTACTACTATAAAAAAATTTGTTCCCATGGCAACTCTTTTTCAGTCCTCACCTACTTGATATCAATATGAAAGTGATTTTCAGCTGGAAAAATGTTAAGCAAGGCCACAAACTTAAGGTAACATATTTACATGCTTTTGGGATCATGTATATGAGGTACGCAACGCCTCGCGTGGCCAGAAATGTCTTTAATATTGTAGAGGTCTTTAACCCAGTATGTTGCCATGGTAACGAAACTCTTAAGCTCAAATTGTGCAGCACATTAGCAGAAAAGAATCAAACATTTCTGATACAAGTTGGCTGAGATACCTTTTCATCATATTTGATCAAAATTTGAGTGTATGACGTCATTACTTGGCTGATCTGCATATTTTAAAAACTTGAATATCTCTGGAACAAAAATAGATATTTGATAATAGTATTTGATAATAGTAAACAACATTTTTCTTCTCATGCAGGCTACTTGCTTATGTTTTAAGGTAGCATCCCACCCCAAATGACCGCTTCGCGCTCACACCGTTTCAAGGCGAGACTTCAAATAAAAACCCTGACAAACTATGTATTTTCTGAAAGCTTAATAAGTGAAGATTACCAGACCGTATTTGCTGAAAGAAAAAAGATAAATGCCTTAAAAATATAGCGATCGTTTTGCAAAAGTACATGGCTTTCAATATCCAGTACCTGTGCAGTCGAAGTGATCAATAGGAAGAGACAAACATTGCGCCAAGTTCTTAAGACCTTTGTCTCAAAAACTGTGTCGGCGAATTTTGATATCTTGCCTGGTTTGTTTTTTTACGCCCGGTTAAACTTCGGGGTTCGAAAAATTATCGCTCCTGTTCCTTCGTTTGAAAGAACGGGAAAATCCATAAACGCTGACAGTATTTTTGAGCTACATTATATAGGAACATTCTCCCCAAATTTGAGCTAAAACGGTTAAAAATTCGCTGCACGGGAACTTAAAATGTGCGCCCAATTTCTTGAAAATATTGTTTCAGTGTTTCGAGAAAAAGAGCAAAACAG
>JAHPZR010014666.1:0-17557 GCA_019787425.1 Platygyra sinensis | reverse complement strand
AAAGCCATACGTTTTTCTAGAAACATTACTATGTTTTTTTACATCAATATGGTCGAGCAGCGTTCAAAACAGAAACAACAATTAGTACGGGATGTAACTAGCTTAATGTCCACAGTTGAAATAAGACTAGTTTTCCATAATCCAGCGGGTAAGACAGCAACAACATCAAATGATCAGGGAGATTGCGTCGAGACACACTTGCCTAACCTTTAGATGAATGTTGGAATGAAAACTAGAAGTTTAAATGTGATAAGTGGGTGATGGCGTCAGAGCTTGAAGGAAATACTGATAATACGATTTGAAGTAAACGGCTGTAAGAGGGGTTGGTGTAGCCTCTTCCAGGCGTTCAGTTAGTCATGGCGCAGCGCGGAAGCGCTTTTTTATTTTTCGCGCGCTGTTTTTCGCGCTGAACCCTAACTATCTGAACGCCTGGTTTAATTTTGAAAAGAGAATTACGATTTTTCGCATTAAGCAAGGAAATCAAAATCCACAGAACAATATGATTGCAAGGTTTTCTTTCTCCTCGACGTCACAGGTAACTCAGTGTTCGGGCAGAGATTTTGACTCGATGATCAAATTTAACGCCTCAACAAGCGAAGAATACTGTGAATGATTTGTCTGTGGTACCGAAGTCGCTATCAGCATAAAGCAGGTTGGCTTCACACCTTCCTGTCTTTTCTTCTTGACACCAGCAAGCTGCAGTCGGCAGTTTAATCCGAATGGAAGCATTTTTGCCTCACACTTCACTGCTGCTGAATAAACGGAGAAAAAATGATCTCATGAAGTAGAACTTGATCGATATCTTGGCAACTCCATTCACGAATCGCCTAAATTGCTCACATAATAGAGCAGCCAAACACATAAACAACTCTTGTCTTCCACGAGAGTCATCACTAAACCCATTCATGGCCTTGATGAATACTTCCACAAGTAATTAGAGACATCCATATTTCACCTCGTTTATCCTGAAGTCGCTGATTTCTAGCTAAGCGAGACTATTGCTCGAAATCGATCGATATTTCCAAGTGCATTCACAAGCACCCCGCAATGCCCGGATATAAAAAAACACAATCGACTGCGCGTGTCTCCGATCTTGCATCCGACAAAGTTTTGGCTTTTTCTCATTCTCGTCCCCAGAGCCCACGATCCATCTGGAGCTCTCGTTCCCTGCCACAGGTCAGAAGGATCGTAGGCTCTGAGGATGAGAATGGCTTTTTTCTCGCTATTGTAAAGAATAGGCTTCTGTCTCGTCACGGCTCGCCAGCAAATATTCGAAATTTCAGCCTGAAGGCTATGTACTGTTACACATCGTGAGTAATGTCGGTCGCAGCACAGCGCGATACTTTTGAATTTGACAAAGCTCAACGCAACCAATTGCCTGATTACAGAGGACCCCTCCCTGATATTTTCAATTGTCACAGTGGCACGCGACCAGCTCTTGCCAGGGTCTCTCCTCGCTCGCTCCACGGGCGGTAAGATGAGCGACCCTGGGAGCGAGGTTGAATCTATCAGGGAACATTTGGGTGTGTCAATTGTTTGGTCACTCGACTCGGCATTTCTATGGAAGCCATCTCTGTAAAGAAAGTTTAACATAAATTAAGGTTACCGTATACCTTTGAAGGTGTCTCACGTCCAAGCAATGTAGCTCGTTCGGTCTAAAAATTGTAACTACCTAAACCCCCATATCAAAGCTTATACACTGTTATAGAGCTGCCTCAACTACCGTACGTAAATCTTCGAATTAGGACCTCTCCTCAAACAAGCGCCCCCTTCGAATATGTGCCCCTCCTATCGGCCAAAATCTATATTAAGCGTCTCTCTTCGAGTTAGCACAACCCCCTCCCCCCCCCCCCTCCCACTTACTCTCCCCCTGTTTTAGGGACGAGTACTGAGACAACCAGGTTTGGTCGTGTTGAAACAAAAGCAAGGCGGGTGGAATTCATTATTGACCTATTCAAGCACTGTGCATTGCTGTTGCAACGGATGGTAATGAAGATGCGATGATTCACTGCGCTTAACCCAACCAACCTTGTGCAGCACGCCTAGACCGGCTAAAGCGGTTATGCATGTAGCTTTCTAAACGGACCTAAAAGTTGATTCGGACGCTCACGTTTAGACGTTGTCATTTTATTGCAAAATTCTTGGCATAGTTTCATATAGTTAGCCAGCTCTATAAACTTTAATTTGTCATGGGGTTTAGGTATCTACAGTTTACACCGGACGCGCTACATCGCTTGGACTTGAGACACCTCGAAAAGTGCTCTAAAGGTACATACATTTTTGTTTTATTGAGATTTTGGATGTTATAAAGACCACAATTATCCTCTCAATGACACTTCTTGAAGAGTTTTGAAATTCAAGATGACGATACCCTGATTTCGGAAACCGAAAAATATATACCAAAAAACATGGGAATTTGGCAACTATAATATCAGGAAAAGATGGGATGCAATTCTGAAAAAGACCTTGCAGATTTTCTGTAGTAATTCGCTACTTATTTGTTGCCAGAGCTGCCTTCTGTATTAAATGTCGTGTGGGCATTTTGATGTATCGCGTTTTTTTTTTTAATTGGTAACTCTGTAAATTGTCTTAGGTAATGATTTTTGCAAAGAGTATTTGCAAATAATAATTAAAAACAGATGGTAAGCATTATTAAATGTGACATCGTTTAGTCGTCACATGACGTCATGAGTCCCAGTCCCACTTCCTTTAAGGTCTCTCAAACCAAAACCAAAAACGACGAAATAATATTTTTAAGACACTGCAAGGGTGGCAATTTACTGAAATATTTCTTGTTATAATCCGTCCAATATTCTTGCTTGCGCGCGATTGGTGTAAACGCGCCACGTGACGCTATACCATTGCTATAGTTGTAGAATATCCGAGATTATTAAAAATTGGATTATTGGATAATGCAATTCGAGAGTTTTCATTGGCTTAGCCATCATGGTATATGAGCCATTATACCATGATCTACAAAAATGGCGAGCGTATGCGTGATTTTTTGGTGTTTTTTGTTTTTATTGTAGTCTAGTTTTCTATATTTGGGGGCGTTTTTAATAAAACAATTATTCCACTCGCGCTTGTTGGATATGAGATGATTATAGCCAACTCGGCGCTACGCGCCTCGTTGGCTATCTATCATCTCATATCCAACGCGCTTATGGAATAATTGTCAATTATAACACATCAAATCTTTTCGCTCGCGCGCAATTGGTCTAACAGTTACCTGACCAAATATTCCCCAACTAAAACTGGGAATCTCCGAGAATATTCCCAAAGTTTCAAAACTTCGTGAGTTGCCAAAAGGTTTGAAGGATAATAAACACAACACCCTCCATTTGGGCGAAAATATATAAACAATAGTCTCCATTTGGAGCGTAAATATGCACGGATATTTGTCAGCGGACATTATCTGTTTTGAGAAGCGAACAGTTTTCCGAGAGCATAGCTCGTGCAAAACTGTGAGCTTCAAATGCCCTAGCATATCCCAAATACCCTTAGCATATTTTCGCCCCAAATGGAGGCTATTGTGTTTGTTATCCGTAAACGCGCCTGCGGTTTTGAAAATTGGGGAATATTTAACAACTATTTACCGTAGGGCGAGGTGGCTTTCGCGGCTCGGTAAATATCCAACGCTAGCCACCGACACTGAGGTGAGTAGTTGTTTTAGTATATACTAAAACAATGCGATAATATACATGTACACCAAAAAAATTAATTTGGATGATTTCTTCACTTGTCACGAATGCAAGTCGGGGCGCTATGTTCTTTCGAATTGCTCGGAGGTAAATAGCACAGGATATTCGGAGTTTGACGAGCCAATCAGTGCACGCCTTCAACACTATCCACGGTTTTAGTATATACTAATTAGTAAATAAACCCCTTCAGGCGGCTGGTATGTCGGCTGATAATGTCCGCGGCTGAGAGATTGTCCGAAAAATGAACATTTGGCCGAGAAGCGAAGCTTCGAGGGCAAATGTGAAATTTTGAGGACAATCTCTCAGCCAAGGACATTATCAGCCGACATACCAGCAAGCCAGAAAGGGGTTTATTTATTTTATAACCCTCCCATTAATTTTCAGTTCGCAATAAACCGCTCGTAAACTGATGATAAAAAAGCCATTGGCGATCTGATGGCGAATGCGGTGATTGACGTGAGGAAGCAAAGTAAATTTGATTGGTTTAACTAACTTTATTTCCACTGTGATTGGACCAAATTTGACAAGCTGTCAACTGAATTTAATTCTCGTAACGCCCCTTGGATCAAAAACTCGAAAACGTAGCGCTTTTGGTTCATATATTCCGACGTACTGTTCATAAACTTGACTAGAAAGAAATGTATTTCAGTCTCAGAATTTACATCTGTGAAACACGGAATGTGTAAAATCTGTAGCACTTGAAGGTGGACTGATTTTTCGTCGCTCTCTCGCTTGAAATGAAGTACTTCAGCCGGTTGTTGTTGTTTTGAGCTAAAGGTCACTGGGGTTTCATCTCGCGTTGGTTTTCACGGCCTCTCTTTCCGAAGTAGAGAATGGTGTTAAACCATGCCGAATTTGCAAAACTTTCTGGAGCATTCAGACCAAGCTGCGACTGTATGGTTTTCCTTCCACTGAATTTTCTGGTTTCTGCGTAAAAAAGGTTTCAACATGGTTCAAGTGCAACTGGAATTTTTGTCTCCTTCCTCCACGCTAAAGTCGGACGCGAACGGTTGGTTTATTTTATAGTTAGTTATCACATTGTATTAAATCTTTATTTTGTAAAATGAATCGGTTTAAATTTACGTAGGACTAAATATTAAAAGTCTACTCGTGACTTTCTCCACCTTCAAAGACATTGACAGCGTATTTTGGTGACTTTATTGTACTTTCCGGAACAGCAATTGCCATCAGCTTTTTAATGTAATCATCGCTAGACTCAGTAACACCAGTTTGGTTTCCTTCCATATTAAATAAGAGAAAAGAAAAGTTGAAATTCTTGGGCTGACTGTTTTTCCTCGACGGAAACAATCAGAGGACAAATATCGACGCGGGCGGGGGTTATTGCGTGATACCTGTCCGGCAATTTAGATCACGTGACGTAAAGTAGCCAATAAAATCAATCAAAAATTAATGGGTGGGTTATAATCACGGATATTTCCAGTTTTACCTGGGAAATATTCGGTCACATGACATGTTTAGGCCAATCACGCGAGAGCGAAGATATTTGATTGATTATAAGCTCGGATATTTGTCGTTGGACATTATCTGGTCCTCGTACCTTACAGTTTTCCTCGAGCTACGCTTTCGAAAACTGTTCCCTTCTCGGAACAGATAATTTCCCCGGACAAAATTATATCCGAGCATATATTGGCGCCAAATGTAGGCTATTGTTTATATATTTCCCAATATTCAAAACGGCTTGTGTTACAAAGAATTTGAAGGATAATAAACACAATAGCCTCCTTGTGGCGCAGAAATATGTTCGGATATTTGTTCTTGGACATTATCTGTTCCTCAAAGTTCACAGTTTTCCTAGAGCTACACTCTAGGTAAAAATGGTCGCTTTTGGACCAGATAGTGTCCGCGGACAAATTTATATCCTCTATTTAGCAAATGGAGGCTTTTGTTTATTTATGTTTACAGCTATAACACCTCTAGCACTAATACATTAAATAATACAGCGGAACATAATTTCAGAGTTTACCTTACAGATTTCACTGTGATTTAAGTCGAGTCTCTGACTGAGTTGTAATCGTAGTTTGGGGAATTTTAGCTACTAAGTCATGCTACATTCGATATACAGATCTGTTGACAGTTGTTTATCGTTATAAAAGTACTCGATCGCCATCGTTATAATACAATAAACATCAGAAATTAAGAAAAGTTTTTACCATGTTGACCAGCAGTGAAATGTATCAGGAATCCTCTTCCTTCTCTGACATCGTTTGAGTGGAATTTTAATAATATCTGGTCTCCATTTAAAATAAATTTCCGTTCTGTCATCCAGGAACAGTATTTACCAACCATTCTTCCGTCTTTAATAATCTCTAGATAGTCCCAGCTGGGCATAAGAAATGGAAACAATAGGCACTTATTACATGAATCACTTACTCAGGGGTCATTAACTAAGATAAAGCAATCAGGGATGTCAAATCCTTTATAGCCAAGCTTGGACGGAACCGTACTCGGAGAATATTGGCACTTTTTTTGGAACGGATTGAGTTGTAAATCATTGTAACACAATCTACCGATGACGGATGTTTCAATATAGCACGGTTACTTTTCTTTCGAAATTCGCATTTTGTCCTATTATAGGTTCATATCTTGGGGAAAGTAACAAGCCAGAGGGATGGACAAGATGTCTGGCTGGCAAGGCGGAGAACAGCTTTCATTCTTTGCTATCCCAGTGAAACGCAGAAGCTTTATATGCACAGAGATAATTCAAAATGGCTCCTGGATCCCTGAAACTAAACGCAGCAGCTCAAACCATGAATTCAGATGTGCTGCTTACTATGATGTAAATGCTTGTAATTGCTATTTGGTGCAGTTTTAGAATTAAGCAAAATCGATATCGATTACATATAAGGCGCCGCTATCATTCTACTGAATTTCACTTCACAACTGTGTTTATCATTCACACAGTGTTCAGCATAAGATTCAATGATTTAAAGGATAGTTGCACGGTTCGACGCATGTGCAAGCTGTGACGTAACCCCACCCAATCAGATGCGAGTACATAACTCATTGGTCTGTTCCAGAGTAAACGATTCGACCCGAATAATAAATTCGATGTTCAATTCTAAATTCGCCATTTTCTGCCTAACAGTCATTCTCCTAGCCTTCGTGTAGCCGTGTAGTAACTCAAGGTTATCATAACGCTTTCACCAAATTATAGTCTGTGATTTGCTAAATACATCTTGTTGATATGAAAACAAAAATGTACTTTATGCATGGAGTTTGAAAACACGAAAAGAATTTGAATGAGAAATCTTATCTATATGATCATGTTTTCGTGACTGACGTGAAAAGGCAAATTTCCCGAAAAAGTCAATTTGCATGCTTCCGATTGTTTTAAAAACAATCAAATTGAATGATTAACGTTGTAGCTTGCGCATGCACCAAGCCGTGAAAACCTCCGTTAAATTTCTCAAGAAACTATGAGAAGTGTCTCAATTTATTAACTGACGTTATTAAACAACGTTTCATAACATCTGACTGTCTCTTACCTGAAGAGAGCACATTCATGATTAAAGCGAGGAACTTATAATCCTCCAGGCTTGGTTCCAACAAAGTTTTATACTTATACAATGATTTACGTATTTATAACATTTTTAGTTGCTTGTTTTTTGTTTTGTTTTTGTTTTTTTTTTTTTATTTCATACATTAGGGTATGTTGAGTATAGCACGGGTTTAGATCCAAATGGGACACTAGTTTTGTTTCTTTCCCCTTCACATCTCGCACTATTTTGAATTTATTTGCGTATTTGAAGTTAGTTGTTTGTCTATTTGAAATTATTTGTTCTTGTATTTTGGTGACGCACACATTTAAACTAAACTAAATTAACCAGAGCTGCCTGCGCATCCTCTCCACTCCCCCCCCCCCCACCCCCCCCCCACCTCCAAAGAACATTGAAAAAGTCTAAAATTGCATCCGAGTTCTCTGAATATTAAAAGTAAGCCTTGTAACTATTTTCTGATTTGTCGTTCTTTGTTAAAAAACAAGAATAGTCAATCAAGTTTCATTCACTCCACTTCAATGAATTCTTGACAAATTGGAGGAAGTAACAGATCGTGTTGTAGACAGCAGTAGGTGTTAAAACTTAAAGTAACAGATATGTGCTTACCGCAAAATCTAGCATACTCCAAGTCAAAATCGATGAAAGAAATGTTCATCGTCAGGTTACGCTGGATAGGAATCGTATAATTGCAGTCCATGTTGGGTGGGTAGTTGTTAGGATATCCAGGACTTTTTAGTGTGTTATTAACCACCGAACCACATCCTGTTTAAAGAAAGGTATATATATTATATACATTATAGTTTAATGGTAGCAAGATTTCAATTCATCGTTTAATTACCACAACGCTGTTTCGTATGGTCAAAGAATGACCAGTCATCACTATAATTATTGCTCATCTCGGAGTTGAGCGCTCTCTAAAATTAGTATAGGATAATGTAACATGAATGCATATAGGTACAGATACTCTAGCGAAATACGATGTCATGATGACGCATTGATTTCATTTTATTGGCCGAAAACGTCTTTCATCGATGTTCCCATCACATTTGAGAGCAGTAAGCAGTTTCATTATGTTGGAATGTCTACTAACACTTTGGGTGTCTGTAAGTGGCAGTTCTAGGAGAGTTGCTTCGGAGACCGACCCCAACCCCTTCCTTTTGCTCTTGTCAACGACATTACTTAAGGCCTGAACGAATAAAAACCTCTTTGGCCTCAACTTAATTTTGAGTTCCTAGCTTAAAAATTGTTGTCTTGGGGACCTTATCGACGACGACAGGGTGGACGACGGCCGGAAGTAACTTGAAAGTCAGTGCGCAAGCGCGATCTAAAAATTTCGTCGTCCTCTCATCCATGGCGTCGAAAGGAGTAGTTTCACGTCGTCGTGAACTTAGCTGAACTTGAAAAGTTATAACTGCCTGAAAGGAACGTATTTACTATCGTTTGGAATAGCTTTCAGCTGGTCGGAGTTTTTATTCTTTTGCGTAATTGTTTTGAATTCCTCTGTTCGATTTCTTAACTACAAAATCGACTTAGACAGTTTTCTTCCCTGACACAGAAGCGACAGCTATCAAAAAAACGTCAGGCGGAAAAAGTCACCAAGCAAGTTGCCCCAAGCGGCGGAACTTTATTTTAAGAATAATTAAAGAAACCTTACTCTTTATCATTGAAAAATATATATATATTGCCATATACACTTAGAAAAAAAAGAAAAAAAAACTACACTTTTATCCCGACAAGCCTGTTTCGTGATCGCTCACTCTTAAGGGGATTTTTTTTTCTTTTTTCCTTGCATACTACGTTCTACTTTAACGTATTGAGCACTGTGCTACGGAAAAATCAAAATACAGATTTCCTATAATGCCATATAAATATAATCCGGCATAGCATTTCACGAAGTCGACGCATCATGGGCTAAAACGGTTAATCACGTTAAGTATTAACTGGAAAGGGCCGTAATTGCAAACCAGAGAGTTGAATTGTAAACTGACATAAAAAAAAAATCCCGATGCGTTGTAGGACAAAACAAATTGCTCGCGCTTGCAAAACAACCAGATGCCGACCGTTCTAAAGAGTGTCAACATCGCAGACACTTTTTTCTTCACCGAAAACCACGACCTAAAGGTTGTAATAGCCGCAAACCATTCAGTGTTTTGAAAGCGCAATACCACGAGTTAAAATAAAAAATTACTGGAAAACAGCGGCATCACCGCAAACCATACGCCCCCCTTCTCTTAGTAATTATCTACTTGATTTGTAGCAATCTGCCGGCCTCGCTGTATTTTGCCAACACGAAAATAATTTAAATATTTTAAACACGATATGGTAATATGCTAGTGCTGAGATGGTGCAACTGCACGCGATTACAATTTAACAGAATGCAGAAGTTCAAGATGACCTCAGTATTCTACTGTAGTCGATCAAAATATTTGTATAAATCATGCTGAATAGGGGAACCGGCTCAGCAAATCTTTTAACCATGTATTGTCCCGGGGGGCTACTTAACAATATTTAATACGGGGAGGCTCCGCCCCGAGGTCCAACCCTTACCCTTTTACTGTATATGCCAATTTGGCAGAAAAGGTACCCCTTTTATATACCTTTTATTGAAAAAAAAGGTACCTCTTTCACATACCTTCTTTAAGAAGCCTTGTTCTCAATTCCAAATATTACAGTTAAAGACCCTTTCAAATGCCTCAATGACCGATTTCCCTACCCTTTTATAAACCTCAACTTGTAAAATCCCTACCCTTTTATACACCTGAGTACCCCCTCCTCCGGGTGTGTTGTATAATTCGCTGATACGCTCTAACTCGGCGTTCCCATGAAAATCAAATTCTGGGTAAGCTTCGTAAGGAAACGAAAAGCCTGAATTTTGTTCTTGGCTCTAATGTCACCAGAATAACAAACTACTCGTCGCCAATAAAACATGACTGAGATGAATAAGCGATGTTCACGCTAGGACCCGCTAGATACAGAGCGAATCTTATCGAAATTCTTTAGTCGTCGTCTTTTAGCATCCCCGCTGCTCAAGTTTCATTTTGCCGCCGAAAACGACGTTCTCATCCCAGTCCCTCCGCGCATACTTAACGTCGTCGTCGCCTCTGTCGTCATGGTTCCCTAAGCTCCCTGTTGACTTTCCCAGTGATAGTAAATGTTTGTACTTTCCAAAAGAGAGAAATTCTCATTGTTTGTAAACACCAATACGCTGCCGTGCAAAGGAAAAGGACAAGATGAAGATGACGATGACGATGACGATGACGATGACGATGACGATCACGATCACGATGATGATGATGATGATGATGATGATGATGATGATGATGATGATGACGAAGATTATGATGATTATGAAGTCATGTGAAAACGGTCTATAGGTCTGGGCTTATCACATTTAACAATGGTCATCATTTCATTTATAAATGACAGCTTTTACATACACGCAAAAATGATTTTATTACTCATTCAAAATATTTCCCGTTTCTGATTGGTTTAAACCACACAGCATAATTCACCATAACCAGCTGCTGTTGACCAAATTTGAAAAAGAATCTTTGTCATATTGAACCTGCGCAAAGTCACCTGCTGCAAATTATTGAGTCGTTCACCGAGAAGACCCGGTGACGATATTGCGTTATTTTTGGTGAGCAGAAAAGCAAAGAGCGAAATAGCAAACTCGTTCAAGAACGGGGAAATATTTTAAATGAATAATGAAGCAATTATTGAATTCGGCTTTCGTAGGATATGAAGAATTCTGCAGATCTCGGAGGGTGTTGTGCACCCCGGCCTTCGTCCTCTGTGGATAACACCTTCCTTGATCTGCAGAATTCTTCATATCCTACTCAGCCGCATTCAAAAATTGCTAATTATTTTATCTCGAATTCACAGAGTAGCCATACCATTGTCAACATAAAAACAACAAGAGCTACTATTTTGTTTGTCTACATTATAAAAATTTAACTGATCATTAATCGTGCCTCAAAAGACACTGTTTTCACGAGGCGTTTGAAAATCTTTTAAATTTTGGAAAAAAAAGAACTCTCAGTTTGCTTCTTTAACAACTCACGAGAGCATACAAAAAGGCTGGAATCTTAATTAAAGGCCCGTTACCATAGCAATCGTAAAGTAAACACAATATCGTAACACTAAAGATGAATTGTATTCCACACAATGTTCCTGACCATAGCACGGGCTAAGTGTTTTTTAAAAAATAATATATAACAAACATTAAAATATATAATTAAGACTTAGATTATAAGCTTGAAATTTCTATCGCGGGATAGTTTACGGTGGCGCAGCTGTCAGCTGTCACCCATAGAATTCGAGAGCGAATAATCTAACTGTTTTACTATAAATCTACTAGTTGCCGGTTTGAAGCTGTCTATTGCTACATTTCTTTCATTTACTTTAATTTTTTCATACAACTCCTCCTCTCCCACTACGTCTGTTACCATCAACTACGACAAGTAGAAAAGATGGCATAAAGACACAATATGTTTGCTTACCTTGTGTTGCGTGAGCACCTTCCTTATCATTCAACAGAACCAAGAGCACTAAGAAGAGCATTTTCATGATGTAAACGTCTTTTTTTGTCACACAATCTGTTGCCTTTTACTTGTTAATTGCCATTTCTACAGAGAAATGAATATCAAATTAACTGAAAGAAAGACTGTCAAAGATTCTTGGAGAGGAGGAGGCGATGACGGTGTGAGTTGTTAGGTAAAGTTAAAAATAGCGCGCCATAAATATAATTTTAAATTCTAACAGCGGTTTATGACAGAGAAGCAATGCATACCAAAAAAGCTTAGAGTTAAGAGTCTAACAACGCTAGCTGTTTTACATTTACAAAGTAAAACTAAAGAATGTATAACTTCTAAAATAAAATCACGAAATACTCTTAAGTTTTCCTTTAATAGTTGAAAATGTTGGAACTGTTGCTAATTGCATCGGCTAGTAAAGTATTCCAATTAGTCGTCAATTGTAAGAGTTGGTCAAAGGATTTCAACTTACTTATTATTTTCCAAGGCTACTTATTTCAAGTCTTCTAATCATCAGTATTTGATTGAAAGGTCTGAGTAACAGTTTCCCGTATAAAGAGTTTAAACAAGGACTAAAGATTCAAAATTTCAGTGGAATGGCAACTGACTTCGATTTCTGAATACCCTGTAAACCGTAATTCACCTCCATCCTTGAAATCCATGTTCTTCCCCAAAATTCTTGCTTTATTTTGCTTTGTACAATTTCTGACTTTTTATCCAGTTTGTAAGTATATTTGGTGCATTAATTTTGAAGCCGAGAATTCGGAACTATATATAACTTTTCATAATCATCCGGCCGACAGTATCCCCGTAAAACTTTGAAATTACAAAATTTTCGTGCCTTGATCTTAAAAAAAAAAACTTTTCTATTTAATTTTTCCATTGCCATATGTTTCGCTTGAGAGAGACTCACGACACAAATAAATAATGTGCTCCAAACTTTCTGTAAATTCGATAATCGGATAAGAAAGATACTCAGGAAATGGTAAAAGAAGAACACAAACTTAAAGGCGTGTTTCTATAATTATAACTCGCACAAGTTTGGGAGAACACGGAAAAAATGTCGAAACAGTGGCTCGCGACTTCTTGTTCGCATAACATTTCTTTCTTTTCTATACTCCTACTTCTGTTTCTACAGTTTAACTCAAAGCGCAGAAAATGTTGTGTACCGTAGCATTTGCTTGTGATGTAAAGAAATATCATGCTCACCTGATTATTCCACGAGATAAAATACGAGGGAACTTAAAGCAATAAAATAATCGCAGCAAACAGGAAAGAGGAAAAATATAAACATACCCAAAAACACGACAGAAACGTCATAAGCTGATAGCAGCTGAAGAAAAAGGGAAATGGGGGCGAGAAGAGAGATAGGACCAAATGCCATAAACAGACATCCCTGTGTCATCTATCGAGACATTAAATGAATGAAGGTCACTTTACCTGATATGTACCTTTCATTAAGACTGAATTAACTTTAATATTGATCAAAGTCTCTTTTTCACATTAAACAAATGTACGAGCATCTTAAAAGACCTGAAAGCTTATTTTTGTGATATTTATTGGTACCTGGATGGATTATTGCGTATGACAGATATTGTGAACACAAATAAATGTGGCGTTATACGTCAATTTTCCTTAATTGATAGGCTATGGTTTGGAAGGTGATCATGGCACATTTTGTCCACGTTTATAGGCTACTGTATGAGAAAAGCTTACAAGAATAATTTTAAACAGGACTATATCTATTCTTATTAGGGTTGTTTCTTGTGATAAGAGTTTTATCACGTAATATAATTATATATCGGAATGATAGGTTGATTGATCGATCGAGCGAGCAAGAGATCCATTACCCACTTAATTTACTTATACCAACCAAACTTGTCGTAGTTAATGGGTTTCATATTCAAGATAGATGCAATGTTTGCTCACGATCATTTCGAGAAATGTCTGGCTATAATACTGAATGAATATTAATTCTGCATATTCATTCAAAAAGTCAATAAGCCGCCTACCAGCTGGTCAGTTTATTGAGTTTATAATCGATTCTCGTGAAATTCTTGGCTTTTTCGTATAGAATAGAGTTCAAACCTCGATTTAACGCTTGTGTGGATACAATTTTTTTATCCCTCCTTCAATTGCAGGTATCTGTCCTCGACACAACTCGATCCAAAACTTGTCATGTTTAACTGAATTCGACAAGCAGTGCTCTAAAACAAAACGAGCAGATCACTGTTGTAACTGAGGATCGAGCTACGTTAGTAGAGACCACAGAAAAATTGTAACTTCTGGATTCTCTCTCCGTTTAACGCAATGGCACGACAAAGAGATATCATATACTTTGTATTGCATTACGCGGTGCTCTGCATGCTTACTGATGCAACAGAGAGCGCCAACGGAAAGTAGTGAATAATTAATGTGCAAAAATACAATTTCAATAAAAGCAGAAGTCGTTCTCAAATTTCATATTTTGTCTGCTTTCTTTCGTCCTACGTCGAGAGCCCTATCAAAAAAGCACTTTCTTTGATGTGGATATTTCTGAGACCTAAGGCAGCCGTGAAAATATACAGCGAACACCAGACTTGTGGAGAAAGAAGTTCAGTTGGGAACAAAAAGCAGGAAAGGTATTTCTCGGTCCTCTAGATCACCGACAGGAAAAAAGGTCGACTAATTAAACACCTCAAGTTTAACAAGCACGATCACAGAATTTAATTATGTCAGTCGCTTTTAGCCACGATTGTTCCTGTTTGTGTTTTTGGATGCTGCAATCTCCCCCCTTGAGATCGCGATCTGTAGGGTCAACCCAAGAATCTCGACCGCTCTGGCTAGAGGGTCGCTATAGGCACAGCGGTGACATTTTCGTTTTTTCTCATTGGTTATTCAGAACTGAAATAAAACAGAAGGTGTCCACATATGTTATTGTTCTTGGTGAATAACCAATAGCATCGAGAATGGCGGTGGTAAGAAAAGTGCTGCACAAAAAAGGGGATTGCAGGAAATTGCATGTGCGTGAGACGATCAGCTTTTGCCGATTGTCTCTTCTTAAGATTCGGCCATGACGATTACAGATGAACGGAACTTTTGTCAGAAGCTTATTGTACTGCCTTACTTGCCTTAAGTTATGTTTAGTAGAATGAACGTGACAAGTCATTTAAAGGCAATGTATTATATAACACTGCATGGCGTTGCATCTTACTTTATTGTATTTTGGTACAATTTTGGCGGCAGTAATCTTATTTTGGGAGTGTCGAGGCCTGTTAAAGCAACTCCGCTTGTACTTCTTTGGACTAAGAAAACAATGAAGTCAGAAATTTATGTGATAGGCTACCGTTTAGAAGTACGGTTTTCGCTTCAATCGTCCGGCGGCGTGGTCATTCGGCCATCGCATGGAATTGATAATTCTTGTGTCATGGACAAAGGCTCTATTCGCATTAATTAAAAAAGAAAAGTTGGAGGCTTGGCACACCTCTGCTACCAAATATGCTGACGATAATTCTAAAAAGATTCCAAACCAGTATAGTATTCGTTTTAAGGTCATTCCACTGAAATAGAACCTAAACTGAGATTTTTCTCAAACTTTGCCAATTGATTGTTTATATTATAGGAAATTAAATTTGGAAATAAAAATGAAGGGTCCCCATGTTCGTTTAGGAGCAACAGCACCTCGTTTATACCATATAAATCCTTATAAAAGCACCACGATTGCTTGCTAAATTCACGTTTCCGACGATTGTTTTTTTCTCAACACTGGGAATTTGCCCATATTTATTTTACATAGAGAAATTTACTACTCAATTCAAAACGACAGAAAAAAATGATAGGTCACCGTAGTCGTTTTCGAGGAAATGACGATTTACCTCTTCGGCGAGGTCCAGCCGTAAAGAAAAAGCCGCCATTTTCTAATGCACGCGCGCTAATCACGGGTAAAATTATGCGCAGTAGGGATGCGCAATGCAATACTGGGGAATGACCTTAAAAGATAGTCACCTAATCACATTTATTTTGCTTTTGTTCTTCTTCTTATTTTTATTTTGCCTTATTTACATATGTATGATATCACTTTGCCCTCCATTCCTTTTTGTATCCGTCGAAGGCTGTATATCGAAAGCTAAAAGCTCATGTTCTTCAATTCTTTTAACATTTTCTAGCCAGCGAACGTTTTTATTGTAATTTTGATTCTGTCTCATCCTGGCTCCGCTTCGATCTTTAATCGAAATAGCCGGAGATATTACTTTGCAGTTTTTGGCTAGCGCTGCTTCGGATAAGAACTAAGGCCCGTTCCAAACACCGCTCCAATCATGCGCCGAACCTAACTGATGAGTTGAGTACGGTAGAGCGGCGTTTGAATCAGTTCGATTCGGCAGATTAGATTTGGAGCGGCAAACAACATTAAATTCGGCAGGGTCTGCCATACTATGCGATTGGAGCGGCGGCTGATTCATACGGCGTTCTCCTCATGTGCCGAACCTAACGCATAAATTACTATAATGTAATTTTTATATAACGGCACTCGGATTGGCTCAAAATTGAGTGGCGTGACCTGTCATGCATGAAGCTCGAAGTCGTCGCTAAAAATAGACACAACAAAAATTTTGTCACGTTTCGGAGCTCCCTTGTTGCTTTCGATTTACGAGAATCGCGATTGTTGGAGTGAGTTTCTTTAGCGCAAATTCATTTTTTGCTGTTTATTCATGATACTAGCCCAGCTTATGAGATTTCCCTTTAACAGGTCGTCTTTACCGGGACAAAACCTGTCTAAATACAAACAAGGAACCTTGCGATTGAATTTGC
This sequence comes from Platygyra sinensis, assembly GCA_019787425.1. Taxonomy (NCBI): domain Eukaryota; kingdom Metazoa; phylum Cnidaria; class Anthozoa; order Scleractinia; family Merulinidae; genus Platygyra; species Platygyra sinensis. Next base: position 1,015 of record JAHPZR010014666.1, on the reverse strand, counting down.
TTTCCTAAATATTGCTTGAACAGCGAGATATTAGTCACAGCTTTTCCATTCGGACAGAGCTCTTTAATTCAGAACGCATATTTTCTCATCGAAAATTGTTTACCACGAGCTTCCCGAATTGAGTTCGACGCAAGTACGCCATCTGAATCAGCCGTCGCTCCAAAGCTCGCTATAAAGTCGAACTTTATTGAGTTTGGTTCGGCACATGAGTAGAGCGGCGTTTGGATCGGGCCTAATTTAGCTGAATGCAGACAATTATTTCATGTCCTTTGCAATTGGAAAGTCACATGTAACGATGTTAAATGGAAAATCTAATGAAATTTAACTGTCCCCACGGTGAACGTTTCAGAAGACAAAGGGCTTCGGTGGCTACGTTTTTCAAACAAGGTCATTCATCAAAGAATCTAGAATGGGTGTTGGCCATCTGGTGCTGCGATCGTGTTGGGAGAGGACGATCAGACAGATATTATCGCGACCGTGAAAGCATTTTTCATGTTTCGTTGTTTCCTGTTTTCCTTGCGGATCAGTTTTCTGTCCTGTTATTCGTTTTACGCCAATACGTAATGCTGTTTTGTAACAAAACCAAAAAAGTTCATTTCGTTTACATTTCCTTTTTCTTCTCTTTTACACATGTGGTGATGGGTAAATCCCTTTGCAGAGTACATGTATACATGTCAGGAGCCCATCAACTAACCTATATTCCTGTAACCGCGTTTTCACAGACCGACTATTTTTGGTTTGAATTTATCTCGAATTCAGATTCCCACAGGAACCTCATTCACCAATGACAATCATAAGCACGAATTAATGCCAAAATGTCGACATGTTCACGTGAGGCTGCTTTGTTTTATCCTTACCGAAGCGTGCTCGTGTAGACTAGAACTGGTCTATTTTAATTTTATTTTTTTAATGTGTAAAAATAGACTGGTGTGTAAAAATGCCGTTGCATTGGGTTATTACGGGAGTTACAGGCTCCAATGGATGGGCTCCGGTATATGTAGATTTAGATTCAGAC
>JAHPZR010014665.1:25000-31765 GCA_019787425.1 Platygyra sinensis | reverse complement strand
GGGATATTCTCCTAATCTCTTTTATTTCCATGCACGTGATTCTTCTGCCAGTCAGCATTTCGTTCTTAAGTGACGATCTCTCACTACACTGGCTCATCCTAAATGGAATCTCTGATAGCATTTTCATCGTGGACATTTGCTTGAATTTTAAAACCGGAATTGTCGATCCTAACAATCAAGAGGAGGTGATATTGGACAAGAAAGTTATCCGTCGGAAGTACCTGCGAGGCTGGTTTTTTATCGATTTGCTCTCGTCACTTCCGTTTGATTACGCGTACTTTATCGTGTCATCTTCGTCGACGCAGCAAACGCTGATCAAGGCATCGCGAGCTCTTCGCATCCTCAAACTTGCCAAGTTGCTGAGCCTTTTGCGACTTCTGCGAGTTTCAAGACTGGTGCGATATCTCAAAAGATTTGAAGAGGTAGGGTTCATAGGAGACTGGCTGATTTTGTCCTGCCAGTTTTCAGCCTTTAATTTCAGAAAACTGTAACAAGCTAGGAGTAAAAACGACAGCTATCATGAACTACGTATCCCAGCTTGCTAGTGTGAATTGATGACTTTGGAAAATTGGGCCAACGAAAATTAAAGAAACTTACAGTTAAGAAAATAACAGAACATCGTGACTTGGAAGTTAAAATTTTACCCATGTTCAAAAACATAGTTTCCATTATGATCACTTGGCACAGCGCGACACGTATATCAGTGGACTAATAAGCACTTAATGACTGGCCCCATGGGAAACAGTGAGTTTTGTTTTCCCGAGACCCTCAAGGGGGGAAGCCGAGGGAAACATTGAGGTCGAGGGGAAACAGAACTCACTGTTTCCCGTGGGACCAGTCATTAAGTGTTTTGTTATATCTCCCAAATCAGAACTAGAAAAAACTGCGAAGAAATCGTTTGCTTTACGCCGGCTGGCTCATAAATTTGCCGCGGTTTCAAGGAGCACGACCTGATCACGTGTGAGTCGAAAGTTCATGCTATTGTTTCCATAGGGGTTTAGTGAATTTTGTTCGCCCTACGGAGTTAGTGAGTTTTGATCCACGACACGTGACACGTTTTCCTCCAATAGGAAAAACGTATTTTGAGTTGGGAGTTATAACAATGAAATTTAGCAACTTGAAACAAAACAAAATGTAGAACATGAACCGAATAGAGTTGGATAAAAATGTGCATGTTTATTGTTGTGTGTCAGCTGCTTAACATTGCCAGTGGGCAGGTTCGTATCCTCAAGCTGATTGGTAGTATGCTGTTGTTATCTCACTGGAATGGCTGTGTTCAGTTTCTGGTCCCGTATCTGCTGGAATTCCCAGAAAACAGTTGGGTAGTGATCAATGGATTGAAGGTAGCCGCCATCAAATTTTTGCATAATATAAGCAGAACTATAACTAAATAAATAATTCAGTATAATAGACGCTGTTTCCAAATGGCACTTGAATTAGGAAGAGTCAAGGATGCCGAGAAAGGAAAACCGGAGAACTGGGAGAGTCGTAGTTTGGAGGAATCTTAATAAACTTAGCATTCATACAATACATCCTTAAATCATAAGCTATCAGAAGAAAGCCAAAGGTTTTGGTTTTAAGTTTGCTTTTTAACAGTTCTAGAGAACTGCGAGAGTTGCGCAACTAGACAACTAGAAATCGCTTGAAAAACAAACGTTAACTGGTCGATGTTAATGACAAACGTGGCGTGGTGATCAGAATAGATTGCGATGTGGTCAAGTCCCTATACGCGATTCCTTTTAAAAGAACTACATTTAGGGATTTCTCCATATTGCAATTTAGCCAAACCATTTAGCATCGTAGGTTCCTTCCTTCCCTCTTCGGCTCCTTAGCTCGTAGAAAACATGAAGTGAACAAAAATTGCACGCAACGAACCACTTTGGATTTGCTTAGTTTCTTTTTCTATTAATTAAATCAGGTCAGATGTTTTGAGACTCCGCCTCAATTTCTGTACCTAAAGAAGTAATAATAAAAATAGTGAACAACTATCCACCGCTAGCCACCGACACTGAGGTGAATAGTTGTTTTACTGAGTATATACTAAAACAGTGAGATAACATACACCACAAAAAAATAATTTGGATGATTTCTTCGCTTGTCACGGATAAATACCGGGACGGCATTTTTTCCTGAGTTGTTCGGAAGTAAATAGCAAAGGATGTTCGGAGTTTTAATGGCCAATCAGAGCGCGTCTTCAAGGCTATCCATTGTTTTAGTATGTACTAATACACCTTACTATCACCCAACTAGTGGACTAATGCAAATCCTGCATTTTGATTGGCTACGCTACTAGGGACTATTAGCGATAGTCATCGAGTAGCGAAATTCGCCGGTTTTTCTTTCCTTTTTTTCCCCAAATAAAAATATTTATTCAACTTGCACTTGCTAACTTTATTACTGCCTTTTCTGTCCGACTAGTTGGGTGATACTAAAACAATTAGACCCTTCGCCCTCAAGGGCCACGGGTCTCATTGCTAATTATCACGGTTTTCGACACCCTCTCGACGGGTAGGCAAAGCGGTCAGAAATTACAGTGTTTGACGGGGAATCCGATGGCAAATAATTTTTTCCAAAATTGAATTTTACACAATTTGTGAATCAAAACGCTAAAACACTAAGTAGAAGATAGTATTCATCAAGTTTGAAAGATGTAGCTTTACTGGAAGTCGCTTAGTTAATTTTTCTTATTTTCCATACATTTTAGCAAAATCAACTGAGCAGTCAGACCTTCAAACTTGGTGAACACAATCTTTTACCCAGTATTTTAAAGTCGTCAGTCTTCTCCATCCTTAACCATCCCTGTTCTTTTATTGTTTAAACTTATCTCTTTGGTGTTTTTTCTATCTTAGTAAACTAATATTCAGCTTTCCTTCAATTCAGTTAAAAGTAATTTTGTATGCGGCCAAAACAACTCAACATACCTTGCCTGAGCTCTTTTAATTCACTTCCCTACAGGACCAGTCTCCAGCCAGTCAGTACAGCTGGGCGCTGTTTAATGCCATGTCGCACATGTTGTGTATTGGTTACGGACGGTACCCCCCTCAGACCATTCCTGAGGTCTGGCTGACGCTGTGCAGTATGACTATAGGCGCCACTTTCTATGCAGTGTTTATTGGTATTATGTCCAGTTTGATCATGTCCATTGATTCCTCTGGACGACTTTACAATGAGAAGGTACTAGATACAAGTTACGAGATACTGAATGAATAACAACGGTTTCTACTTAGCATTTAAGACTGGGAATAAACTTAAGGCGTTTATTTGCTATTTCAGTGACCCAAATGGCAACCGTTGTATCTTCACGTCAGGGACTGAAAATCTCCGTGAAAACCACCGTTATCTTCCAAATTAGTCAGTCTGGTAATAAGTCCCTTGCGTTGTTAGTGTTACACGAGTCAGTTTCAGTCAAGCTATCTTGAATATCCTTGGTCAAACCGTCATACCAAGATTAACTATGGGTGAATTTTAATTAGTTGACGCTTATGAGATTCATCAGCAATAGTCTTTGTGAGGATTGTGCAAGCCTTAACATATGGTTTGATCGTTGCCAGACGGGTGAAAAGACATCGGTTACGTTTTAGTATTGATTGATCGATCGATTGATTGTTTAGTTAATTAATTGCCTGATTGATTGATTGATTGATTGATTGATTGATTGATCGATCGATCGACTGACTGACTGCCGTGACTGACGAACTGATTGACTGACTGACTGACTGACTGACTAGCTGACGACAGACTGACGGATTGATTGATCGATTGACTGACTAACTGATGGTTTAATTAATTGGATATTTGATAGAATGACTGACTGACGGATTGATTGATTGATTGATTGATTGACTGACTGACCAACTGACTGATTGATTGATTGATTGATTGACTGTCTGACTGACTGACTGATTGACTGACTGACCAACTGACTGACTGACTGACTGACTGACTGACTGACTGACTGATTGATTTATCTTCTTTAGTTGAGTCAGGTGAAGGAGTACATGCGTTACCGGAAGCTGCCACTTCGTATACGCCTCAAGGTGGAGGATTATTACGAACATCGTTTCCACCACAAACTATTCGACGAAGATATTATACTTAACGAGCTCTCCAAGGCACTCAGAGAGGTAAATAGTCAACCAGCGTTTATATAGTCCAATTCGTTCTACACTGTCACGCAACGCTGTGCGAGGGCGTGAATATTTGGCACGGTCGCGAGAAGAGAGACAACCGTCTTGATCAGTGATGAAATTCTCCGACTGATACCATATGAAACCTGAGGAGAATTTGCAAATATTGTTTATTCGATCCAAATTGATCCTACTGATAAGTGAATAAAGATGGTAAATTTTGAGCTCGGTTATGACATGTGTGGGACAAAGAGAAATTTTTAGTCCCGGACAGGAGTAGAACACGTGACCCCCGAACACCGGGAGGGTGCTCTATCCACTGAGCTACGAGAACTCATGGAGAGCAAGGTCATTTTAACTGAGTTAAATATGAACTCAGTTAAATTGCCTTGCTCTTGTTCAACACTAGCTATCTGTTAATTTATGTCGGTATACATGACTGAATTTATGAAAATGGTGTCAATATATATATAATTTTCGCCAAATCACCCATATTTCACCTTGATTTCACAACTCCTAAGGGCAGCCTCTAAGCCATGCAGAAGAGAAAAAAATTGGGAATGGAGAGCAATAAAAGGCAGATAAACGAGTGGAAGAGAAAAAGGCTGACTTTCCATTTAATTTTTATATCGTTAACTTTGGAGTTCGGTTAGAGTGCAAGTTCTTTAACACCGTTTTCACATATCCAGACATATACCTTTTTACTTTTTTTATCCTGTTCATTCAGCTTACCTGTTTTAAAATCACTTTTTCAGAGTTCGAAGTTAACTTTTCAGGCCACTTGCAAAGTTTGGCAAATAAGATTTTTTTTTCCACTAGCAAACTGGTGAAACCACTAGTAAATTCTTTCCAAATGTTTGAGAGGCATAGATGATTATAACTCGCAAACGTTTGCTAGTGGATTTTTTTCTCACCCGCGCGAAGCTTATCAAAATCACTCGTATTTTGCGAGTTTGCGAGTGTTAATTTCAAGCCCTGTTTTTGTAAACAGAACAGCCTGCAATACTTTAATACTTAAATACTTCAAAAATTCAAAATGATAGAAGTAAAAATTGAATTGAATTGTTTTGAAAAATTGAATTTGTGTGTTTATAGTAATAATATATTAATAACATTAGTAAAAGCAGAAGGTTAGACAATATTACAATTATTGAGCTAAAGGATAGCGAGATCATGTTATGTTATACGAAAGAAAGTCCGCATGGGTTTTTTCTTTATCACATCCTTATCATTGGTAAGCGACCAAGTAATTTTTTCAAGTCGACTAAGTAAATCTAATCCTCTATTTTCTCAATTCATCGTCAAACTGAAACATTACTTCGCTGAGAAGAGAGATAGGTGTAGTTTTCATGAAAAGAAATGGAAAATCATAAGAAAATAATTTTTAAATTCAATAAGTTATCGTGTAGTATAGCTATACTTTATTAACACTGTAGTGGTATGCCTAGGTAATAGTTTTGTAACTAGGTTGAGTAATTTGCGTAATTTGTGCTGTAACGGTAGTGTACATACAAGTTCTGTAAAAAAATAATAATAAAAAGAAGGCTAGGCAAGCATACTAACTCTGTTTCGTTTCCAGGAAATATTGGTCCACAACATAACCCCATTACTTCACTTGGTACCCTTCTTCAAAAACGCAACTCGCCAGTTCCTCTCAGACGTAGTTAGCAAGCTCAAATTTGAGGTGTATTTAACTGGTGAATACATATGTAGGACAGGTCGCAAAGGAGATAAGATGTATTTCATTCAAAGAGGAATTGTTGATGTATTCACAAAAGATGGGACTTTGGCCACTAGTCTTGGAGATGGATCTCACTTTGGTGGTAAGCAATTCTGAGCTAAAAACCTACTTATACCTCCCATTGGCAGGGGTGGACCTGGGCCGAGGTTCCCCGTCCCAGCACGACCCACCCACCCCCTCGTGAAATGAGCAAAATGTGAATAACAATCTTTATTATTCCACTATTACGTTATTTTGCCGCATAAAGTCAAGAGAACACGCAAAATATGCCAGCGTATTACACTGTAGACTAGCGTGTTTCTAGAAAAGGACAAGAAAGAAAAAATGGCCGGACTGGAAAAAACAAATTTCGACTTTCTTAGCGCTTTTAGACTTGACTTTCAGTCATTCGTGGCTCATTTTAACCAATTGAAAAAAAAACTAATTTTATTCGCTTTTTGTTTTGTCGTGTAGATGAAGCTTACGCTCTCGGTACGAAGAATGGGAAAGTTGCCGCTTTCTGAACTCTAGCTAAAAAAATGTAGATGCTTGCCATTTGATGTAGATTGCTTGACTCATTGCTCGCATTTTCCTAGCCCCTGCGAGGCTCGGAAAAATACAACGCAACTCGATCGTAAAATATCCGCGCGTATTATCTCGCAAAACATGGAATAAGGTGTAGTATTTTTACTTTTTTCTGAGCGTGCGTGCCCTCAGATCCTTTGTTTAGCGTTTTCTTGGAACCGCTTTCCCTGACACCCACGCCCACCTAAATAAAATTTCTGTTTATTGGCTTTTTTTTTTCACTAGAGATATGTCTCTTGACGAAGGAAGCGCGCAGGGTGGCCTCGGTCCGAGCCGCGAGCACTTGTAACCTGTACTCGTTGAGATCGCCTGACTTTCATGAGGTGCTTAATG
>JAHPZR010014665.1:12500-22500 GCA_019787425.1 Platygyra sinensis | reverse complement strand
AATTTTTGCAGATTGGCCCATGTCACACGCAAAACGCGTGAAAAACGACAACAGTAATGTTTTCTTTTTGCGGAACAGTTTTTGTCTGTCCGCAGTTTCCTTATCGCGGCAACGACGTGCATTTAGTGGGTATGAATGATCAGTCGATCAGCTGATTATTTCATTACTTGCTACACCGTACTCACGAGACCCAACAAGGTCAAAACAGCTGTCGACGGTTGCAATCCTTGGGTGTCAGCTAGGACTCTATCATGTCGTTGTCCCGTTAAGCTTTCTACGTAGTATCAGCCTTGCTTCAGTTTTTCTAATCTTTCTCTTTTTGGCTGATAATATCTTTTACAGATCCTAAGTAAACCGGCAGCATTTTCGTTTGTGGTCCTTTGTATCATTGTTTTTATAAATTTGCAAATCACTGACTTAACTGCGCTCTTCTGCAGGACGGCATTCGAACTAGAAGAGGACAACAGAGAGAAGCCGCCGCCTCGTACCCTATCTCCAATCAAACAAGAGCCATCGACCTCCACCGAACCACAGGATCCCAAGTCTTCAGCTGCGCCAAAGGTTACCAAATCTTCAGCTGCGCCACAAGTTACCAAGTGTTCAGTTGCGTCACGGATAACCAAGTCCACTCTTTCATCGAAATATAAGACTGCTAAGGCAAGCAGTCCTGTATTAAAGTCCAAGAAAGAAAAAGGCTCGCCATTCTTGACAAGAGCGTTCTTCAACACCGTGGCACCGGGGCTAGCTTCGTTTGCGCAGACGCAGAAATCAGACCTAGACATCATTATTGAAGAGGAAGATGAGGTAGAAGAAGACCCGGATGTAATTGCAATGGTCGCTGACTTTTGAGGTCCCGGATATTATTAGGAGACCACTCGATAACTCGTAGCGATTCTCAATATTTGAGAGCAATACGTCTGGCATTGTTTTCTTTTTGTATATCTTTACTTTCCCCAAGCGTATAGTTTACGGGTTTTAATAATTTTAATGAATGTTGATAATTTTATTGCACGTTAGAGCACTATTTTCTTCGAGCTCGTGGCACACCGCTACCCAACAGCAACGAGGCCAGAGTCTAAAAACGCAGGAAAACCGAATTTATTGTGCATTTAAACTAAGTGTAGTATTTGAGTGCTAAATACTTCCACCAACTTTTAACAAACTCGAACAACCTGGACTTCTCACTGTTGATGGCCACAGGAAAACAGTGTTATATTATTGACTTTTAACCACAAAACAAGACAGTACTCATCATATTTTATAGATTCTAATTAACTGCATTTAAACAATTCCAAGCTTAAACTTGATTATTTATTATCTCTAAAAAATGACTCAAGTCAAACATTTTAAGATATATCTTTAAATGATCAAAATCAGTTGTTGTTCTTCAATAAAAGACCACTCAACGCGAAAAAAGTGAGTAAGCGTTCGGGTGATGAAAAGAACTGGTCAACGATTCTCATAATCTTCTGTGGAGTTTTTGCGGTATGACCTGCTTTCAGTTTCCTCTCGCAGGAACAATTTGCACTCTTGATTGTTTCGCTGAGTGAAGTCTTCCCCCTAGAGAGCATAGCAATGTTCGCGCCAGTCTCTTTATACCGTCGCAAGGTCAACGTTTTGTAACGCAACGTCGGTCCCGCTCGAACAAAGACAACAACAACAAACTAACAAACCAACTCACAGATCAACTTTATCTTTATTGACATATAAGTAAAAGTGGAATTACGATAATCTCGCTTACAAAACAAAAAACAAACTCGCATTGTACTGGCGTGTTTTTTTCTACATGAATTTCATCCATTCAGCCAGTTTTTCAGCCAGTTATTGTTATCGTTAGTTAATCTCTCTATCCCCGCAAGCAGGTTTCTAAAACTAGACTGGGAATAATTATACCTTAATTTGTTCGTATTTACAATTTAGACGTCAATCGCATCATCAAATGACAAGGGGCTCATGGTAAGAATAGACCATTTTACAATTGTCTTTTTACTGACCTGGCCTATGAATGGCAGTGAGGCTGGAATTCACCTTGTTTTGCTACCGTGATACAGACTGCACTGCTTTTGTTGTGAAAATCAAATTTTTCATATGCTACCTAGTTGGCATTTAAATGAGTAAAACAGAGGTCTGTATCAAAGCAAGATCACCTTCAAACTCGCTTGCATTCGTGGTCAGATAACTAAGTACACAATTATAAAATGCCGGGCCCACTGAGAAAACCTCGCGCAAGAACATAATCAAGATTCCTAAAGGATTATCCACTTTAATTGCACGAGTCGAAAATATCACGAGCGATCCTAAATTACTGCCAGCCACACAGCGATCAGACGAACAGCACAGTTCACATTTAAACTACCCCGGCTAAACACATAAATTTGTGTCGAATTCACGAAATACTTTACTTTTAAAGATGACTAAAATTTACGTTTAGTATGCGGTCCACGTGAAGTGTCTGCGTTTTAAAACTGTGTGAAGCTGCTATAAACAGTTGGATGTCATGGTGAAGAAAATCTCTGGCTCACTCCAGTACCGATTTTCTTGACTGTTTCTAAACAGAGCAACTGGAAAAGAGTTTCAGACGCTAGCTGTTGTTGGTCCAGTCTAAGCGGTGGTCTTTTGTTCAGTGTTACCGTTCATCACAGCATCCAAGACATCCATAGCTGCCGCCGGAATGCGTGTTCCTGAGTGACGAACGAAACAAAAACGTTTCAGTGGCAATTTGGATTCTGTTTTGGGTCCCGGTCAAAAAGAAGGCAGCTTTGAGGGGAGGGGGGGGGGGGTAAAGGGGGGGGTGGGGTTGAAGGGGGAGGGGGCAGGGGCTTAAGCCTGAAACATTACATCGCTAAGAAGAGAGATAGGTGTAGTTTTAATGAAAAGAAATGGAAAATCATAAGAAAATAATTTTTAAATTCAATAAGTTATCGTGTAGTAGCTATACTTCATTAACACTGTAGTGGTATGCCTAGGTAATAGTTTTGTAACTAGGTTGAGTAATTTACTTAATTTGTGCTTTAACAGTAATGTACATACAAGTTCTGTAAAAAAAATAATAATAAAAAGAAGGCTAGACAAGCATACTATACTAACTCCGTTTCGTTTCCAGGAAATATTGGTCCACAACATAACCCCATTACTTCACTTGGTACCCTTCTTCAAAAACGCAACTCGGCAGTTCCTCTCAGACGTCGTTAGCAAGCTCAAGTTTGAGGTGTATTTAACTGGTGAATACATATGTAGGACAGGTCGCAAAGGAGATAAGATGTATTTCATTCAAAGAGGAATTGTTGATGTATTCACAAAAGATGGGATTTGGGGGGGTGGGGTTGAAGGGGGAGGGGGCAGGGGCTTAAGCCTGAAACGCTGAAGACAGAACTCTGCGCAGGTTGAATACAGAGAAGGGCCCTTATCAAGGGTTAACACTGTAACAGCCAGCATTTTGACTTAATTCATGTCATAAACTACGGGTACAGTCAAGACATTCACGCAACATGTGCAGATCAGTTGTGACTATTTATATCGGTCCTTTGTACGTATGAACTTGCAAAAAACGGGAGCAAGAGATGGCTTAAAACCTTGTTAACACACCTATGTCGCCTCCTAAGCAGAACCTCTTTCGCTTGGTCAAAGAATGGGTCGGGTGGCAGCTCTCGTAATAATGACTTGAGATTCGTGAGAGGACAATAGAGTAAATAACAGAAACAATACCCCTGGCCCCAAAACAATAGCAGCTACTACAATGATAAAAAAGCAGCATGCGAGAGCTGCTACACTTCTGTAAAGAATCATTTCGCTTAACTGTGCACAAAAATCCTCTTATGATACATTACTTTATCGCAGATACCCACGCATGCACGCGCGCAAGCACACACCGGTACACGCGCGTTTACTCTGACTGACTCACCAGGGCCGAAGATACAGTTGACTCCGGAGTCATAAAGGAACTGATAGTCTTGAGGGGGAATAACACCACCACACACGACGACTATATCACTGTGAATAAAACCAACACAAAAGCAGTTAATACTCAACTCGCGGCCATTACTTTATTTCTGGATTCTGATTGCCCCTTTTTATACCACGTGACGTGGAGATTACCAGGTGACCAGAACCATGTGTTGTAATCTACAATATGATGGGAACCAGTTGAAGAACCCATTCCTGATTGAAGTCGAAAAAGAGAGTCCCTGCTTTCATTTAGATTTTCAGTTGTTATGTTTCTGCTGTTTCAGTTTTAGATTACACAAATTACTCATTTGCCTTGTTCCACATGTAGAAAGGTAAAATGAGGTTAACTCTATGTGAAAAACCAACTCGTGGAACAAGCCATACCATAACACTGTGAACTCCGTGCCCAACTCTTTTCGATAATTGTGTGGGTTCTTTAACATTCCCTCCTAACCATGTGACACTGAAGATGCAGGAGACGGGGCCTACGGTTATAGTCCTTATCCGAGAAAACTTCGAAGTCTGACCAATTGCAGATGTAATGAACCAATTTCGATATATTAAATTCAGCCTAACACAATAGAATTGAGCACAAGGCTTTAGAAAACAAGCTAAATAAACTCTGTAGTTATTCCCCAGAGCCTCGTGCAGAGATCTATTGTGTCAGGCTGAATCTCAATATATCTAAATTGGTCTGTTACAATGATAGCACATTCTCCTTAGTTATTTTAAAATCCTCACTGTTAGTCCGGACTAGGGAACCCTCGACTTTCCGCACAGCAGTCTGGCGCTCAACCAACTGAACTAACTAGGGCCCAGTTGTTGGAAGGGTGATTAGCGCTAAACCTGGGTTGAATTTTAATCCGAGTTTCTTTTGTTTAGAAGCATTTTCTCCAATAATTTTCTTTGTTCTTTTTAGAAGCTCCCATCAGCAAATTGTAGACAAAACGAATTGAATGTCAGCATTACCTGAATTCAAATGTTGCACTACCCTTATCTCAACCGACCTTCAAAAAATCCGGTCCAGGCTTCGGTCGAGAGGTTTCTTCTTAAACTCATTAATAATTCCTCAAATTTAAAACCGTGACGGCGTTTGGGTATCTGATCTTAATAACCATAGATTTTTACGATTTTTTTCTTCGTTTTCTGGTTAGTTTTAGTTTCGATTTAGAAGATTCTTACCCTCTTCCATTGACTTCATTTGTGCTATCAACTCAGGAATGAGAGTTTTGTGTCCTGCAGCCTGGGAACTAATTCCCACTACGTGTACATCCGCGTCCACCGCCTGCTGCGCAACTTCCATGGGAGTCTGGGGAAGAATAAAATAACCTGTTTTCTTTTCTCAAAAATAGCTCAGTTAATAATTACTCTCACCAACAAAATTGAATATTTTAGCTCAACTGAGTCCCTCCTGGTTAAAATCGTCTACTGTACAAGTGGTCGCTTGTTATTTAATTAAAGGGGCGCTCCTTGAAAGGTAGGCACTCAGTCAAACTTTTGATTGATCCCAATATCAATTCTCTTGTCCGATCGCTATACATTTATTTTAAAGATAGTTCTGAAAATTGGTGATACATCAAGGCGATATCTTGAAGGTGATGATTTTCTATATCCCCATGCATTTGTTTGCTTTGCAATGTTCCGATAATGTAAGAGGAATTTAGACGTTGATAACCAACCTGGAAAAGTGGTCCAATGTCAACATCAAATCCAAGATCAGCGAATCCAGTAGCGATCACCTTAGCACCTCTATCGTGTCCATCTTGGCCCATTTTCGCCACCAGGATCCTAGGACGACGGCCTTCCTGTTCCACAAAAGCCTAGGTACGAAAGATCACACAGGTATAATTACACAATACACTAACGTTAGCGGAAGATTCTCCTGACAAGACTTTGCAAGTTAAACGCGAAAGTGAAAAGTCTGGAGATTAGACAAGGGTTTTGACGGGCACCTGAAGAATGTAAATCAGGGGAGTGGCCATGAGTTTCAAAGGGGGGGGGGGGGGGTGTCACACTATGCCAAAGTGAGGGAACTCACCAGATGTCGTTTTCGCCACCTATCGTAGGGGCTTACAAAGGGGGGGGGGGGTGTAAGAGGCACCCAGTATCCCCACCCTGGAACATATCCTAATTGTCAGCGATAAGAGGAAAACTGCAAGCTCTTCATAAGCGAGACATGTTTACATCCAAAGTGACTCACATTCACTTTCTTCATGCACTGGCTTATCTCGTCTGACTCGCCAAATTCTGTTTTATAGGCACCGCTGACCATACGATCACTGGCGACATGTCTTCCAACCACCTTTTAAAAAGTAAATAAATCAACTTTATCGTAAATACTTTTGTTCTTGGACCATCGTAATTTGATCCAAAATAAGACACAAACAGCAGTGCTAAACATATTGAACTCGTCAGTTCATTTTGATTATGACTTGAAGTTTTGTATGTACTCTACATACATTTTCAAAAGTATCCGTTGAAATTTAAAACAGCTATATATAACAAAGCGGGTGAGGGGACTGGAACCTGGATTAAGCAAATAAGTAACATTAAAATATAAAAAACACAACAGATTAATAAAGCATCAGCTTATTTCGTATTAGCGGCGAGAACAATGGTGAAACGCCCAAGAGCGTTAAACAGCTTACAAAGTTTTGGCCACGTGAAAAAGGATATCATTTTGACAGCAAACAAATATTTCCCGGTCATCACCCACCCTTTCCATTGCTTCGGTTATCTCACCAACGGTACAACGAACCCTGGAAGCCTGAAAAACAACACGTAAAAGAGAAGAAAATTACTTGGTGTGAGAATTTGATCAATTAATCAACATGACAAAAGTAACCTGGTGCTGTACCTTAACAGCAAGGTCCAGAAGATTCCCTTGTCCTGTTTTGCAACACTCAGAGATTGCGTCCATGGCTAAATTTACCTGGATAGAAATAGAGCTTCGTTTAGTACACTGAGCTTACAGCAGCTTCCACTTGAGTGCAAAATTAGATTAAACCTTAATTACCAAAATCAAATCATCAAAACTTTACCTCATCCTGGTTTCGTGTCTCTCTAATTCGCTTTATTTTCTCCAACTGAAACAGAATAAGATACCACTTAGAAGATCAGCAAAGCCTAAAGACAATCGAGTTATGTTAGTAAATGGTACCTGTTGTTCTCGAACTCTGGTGTTATCGACAACAAGCACATCAATGGCTTCTTCTTTGGCCAACCGATACTTGTTGACGCCGACGATTGTTTCTAAGGAAGTAACGAAAACAGAATTGTGGCTCTTAATTACAAGACGCTAAATCGCCCCGTGCGAGTTCACAGAGTGGTCAAATTACGCCGGGAAATTTGGGGAGTGGTGAATATCTCTATCAGCACTCTTTTATGGCGGGGTACGGAGGCTACACTTGTAACCTTTCTAACGTAACCTATCCCCGAGGGTCCATACTTTCACTCTTGTTTTAACCACTCTACAACGACCTCTCCAGAACGGTAACGGCCTCTAAGGAGCATCCTAACTGGCAAAATACTCCAGAAAACGACCAATTATTCAACGACTGACGAACGGTGTATACAAAACCCAAATTTTTTTAAATTGTACAAATTCACGAAACTCATCCGTACCGCGCGTCGTCGGAATCCGTTTCTGTTTGGCTGATACAGTCTGACTGCGTTACGTACTTACATGCTACAATAGGAATTTTTGTTTCCAAAAGAATGTTGTACCCCTGAAAAAAGCGTCCTAATTTTCCTAACCTGACCCTGAGTCGATTCTGGCCTGCCGTTTTGCTGCACACTCCTCGATTCTCAGTTTTGGCATTCCTGCGGCGACTGCTTTGGCCATGCCTCCTAACTCTTCCACCTAAAATACAAAAGGTGTTGCTCGGGTCTGAATTTCGGAGCACAAGACGTAACAACCAATTAAAGAACTTCTAGACAGGCCTTCGCGCGTTGCGCGTCTTAAAATGGCATATTTTGTTCCCCTTGGAGGCTCAAAAAATCGGGATTCCACTGTACAATTATGTTTTGCAAACTCAATTTGCATTGGTAATCAATACCCTGGATTATGCAAATGCAAGTATGAAAACCTTGCACGTGTTTTACTCTATCACTCCACTCGAGGCCACGAAAGAGGAGAGGTTGGACACCCACCTGACCTAGCTGTCCCCTTTTATTTTCGCCTCTGCTAGAGCTTGTCCCAGATCAATGCAATTCCGCATGACTTATTACATTTACCATGTCATGAACAATAATACTCAGGGTAGAATATTACACTAGAGCAGTGTTCATACCTCATTGATAACACTCAAACCCTTTTCGTATATCTCGTCTGTGAGACATTCCATCATGTATGAACCGCCCCACGGGTCTGCAACCTGAGAAAATAAACGTCATTAAGCTGGTACTTGTTTGATTTCGCCACACCTTGTCTTCAACGAAAAGAAAGAGCATGAACGGGAAGCTGTTTTCTGATGAACAACAAAATTCTTAAAACTATCATTGGAAGAAATGTTTGACAACCAGTAAGGAGAATTGAGGTTTTCAGCTAGTGTATCGTTTATCACTTACATTAGGAATGCCAGACTCCTCTTGCAGTATGATCTGCGTGTTACGAGCAATCCTTGCACTGAAAGGAGTCGGTAGTGCCAGGGCCTCGTCAAACGAGTTGGTGTGTAAGGACTGGGTCCCACCAAAAACCGCTGCCATGGCCTCGATTGTCGTACGGACGATATTGTTGTATGGATCCTGCGGTAAAAATTTCACGTGATAAAATGTTACTAGCTGTAGTTATTGAAATAATGTTTTGACAAGATTTTCAGTTAGTTGGATTTTTTAATTGGGTCAGTAACCTATAAACACAGCCGGATTTCTGTCTTAAACTAAACATGGGTGGAATTCCTTTAAGAGTCTTTGTAGAATCGTTTATCAAAACGTTTCGCTCTTTCAATCAACAACAGCGCGAGTGGTTTTTTGTTGGCAAACGACGTCACTTTTAGGTTACGTGTAGCCGTACCCTACCCCCGAGGAAAAACGTGGGGGAACACGTTGCCTTCCTCCCGTTTTTCCTCGGGGGGAGGGTACGGCTACACGTAGACTACGTCACTTTTGGTTGATCGACTGATTTTGTACAAAATAAATTTATCAGTTTGTTCAACGATAACACCAACTACACGTAGTTCCTCCAGAAAACGCTAAGCGATCTTTGTTTAGAAATCTTGACACTGATTTGCTAAGGAGAGCTGCACTTTAACCAATCAGACGAGACAACTGCCTCTGATGGTGAGATTAACGGTAAAACGATGACAAATGCGCCTTCTCTAGTGTAAATCCTCTTCATTATTTGGCAAAGCAAATTTTGTGTGATTTTCATGCTTGTAAGTGGATGAGTGGTTTATGCGGTGACTTCATTACCTGTTCAGTCAGAGACCAGCCGGAAGTTTGCGAATGTGTCCTCAACATACAGGACTTCATGTTCTTTGGCTTGAAGTTCTTCTCAATCTGATTGGCCCACAATCTGCGCGCAGCTCTCATTTTAGCTATCTCCATGTAGAAATTCATTCCAATCCCCCAGAAGAACGACAGGCGAGGAGCAAAGCTGTCGATATTGAGTCCGGCTTTAAGACCTGAAGTGAAAGAAAAAAGAAAACAGCATGCCTAAAAAGTGTTGGCCGAAAAGCTCACTACGTTAAATTCCGGATCGAGCGGTCCTGACTGCCCGTTCCTCGAAGGTCCCGAAAGGTTTTCGCACCCGGCTAGAAGGACGTAAAAAAATCTCTAACCTTATGATTACAGAGCTGTTTTATTCATATATTCTTAAAAATGATCAGAGGTTCCCTTCATACAAGCTGTTTTAGGTGTATACACCTCTCTGCAGATACAGATTAACTAAAAATGGCTTAATACAGGCCCGAAAAGTTTCCGGGCTTTCGAGAAACGGGCCCCTGGTTTGAGGTTTTGGTCAAGGCCGAGATAATTACGTTGAGTTCTGGCGTAAAACGAAGAAACTCTTCCCTCGAGGTGTCTTTCCACACAGGATTATAAATGGTAGCTAATT
>JAHPZR010014665.1:5000-7500 GCA_019787425.1 Platygyra sinensis | reverse complement strand
TTCAGGATCTTCAAGGATTTTATCAAGATCTTACAAGGATCCTTGGTAAGGTCCCAAAAGGATCTTTGCTAGGATCCTTCAAGATCCTTAAGGATTATATGGGGATCTTTCAAAGAACTTTGAGGAATCTTTGCAAGGATATTGCAAAGATCTTTGCTAAGATCCTTCAGGATCTTCAAGGATTTTATCGAGATCTTGCAAAGATTCTTGGTAAGAGTGAACAGGATCTTTCCTAGGATTCTCAAGATCCTTGATGAGCATCTTGCTGAGTCAGCCAGATTTTCCAGCAAGTATGACTTTACCTTGTTCAAGGTAGTGCATGTTTTCAGCTTGTCAGCTGATATAATTAGAACACCTTAGAACCATCTATAATTGTTGTTACAGTTTATTACAAATCTACAACAGGTCTGACTCAATCTCATACATTACAATGTAAATTAAAGACAGGGTTCAAAAACAGATTCGCTCCATAGTTCCTCTAATGTATCATACAGGAGAACCAAACTCGATTAAGTTCAATTTTGGAGCGACAACTGAATAAGACGGCAATATTTCATCAAACTTAGTTCAAAAATCTTGTGGTAAGCAATTTTCCATGAGAAAATATGCATTCTGAATTCTAATGTACCTTAAGGAACACACAGGTTGAATGAGAATGAGATGACAATCACTTGCCACATGAGACTTCTTCATAAACACTACCATGCATAATTTCCATGCTTCTCACAAGTAGATAGTTTTAACTCTATAAGAATAATTTCTTGGGATACTAGTTATACTCTTCTTCAAATGATGTCTGAACACTCTCCAGCCTGTGTCAGGCCTTTAAATTCGGTAAAAAGCCGGTAAAAAGCCGAGTTTTCGGTGGACCGCATGAACCGCCATCTTGGATTTGAATGTTGATAAGACCCTGGGGACGAGTTTGCTATAACCCATGATGCAATGTTCTGAGATTACGGCGCTTCCAGGTGATCTGGTGACGTCATAGCGCGAGACTAGGGAGAAAATTTTATTGCCGTATCCCATAAGGCAGCCCGCGCGTAGTTTAAGTTTGCGTTTGCGGTCGGTAAATGTTGATGCACTACAGAATTTGTCTTGCCTTATACCACGATTGGAACTCGGAAATGTGCTGCAAATACGAGAAGAGTTGATTTGGATAGTTGGGAAGTGTCTTTCAGTTCGATGGTGAATCGGTTCTACACTTGGATGGAAGCGATTTGAGTACTTGACTCGCACAACATGCAGGGCCGGCCGCATCGTATTGTAAGCTTGAAAATCACTTGGTGTTTTACTTGAATTTGCTTTTTATAGTCACTGAATAGTGTACCTTTTATACAGTATTAAAGTTAGGGGCCGGTCGCACTTGGCGACAAAAATTTTGTGAGTTCGGCCGAGTTTCAGGAAAAATTTTGGTTTAACAATTTTTGTTTCAAATTTTTTGTTAAATCGCAGTCGCACTAGGAAGCGACAATCTTATCTTTTATGCGAAAAACGTCAATCAAATTGTTTGCCCTTTTAGCTTTAATGTTTCATACTGTTTCTTCTTCTGTGCAGCAGCTGCAGAGGCATCGGCAATAGAAGAAGTAGGTTCGGGGGAAATAGACCTTGAACTTAAATCTTCGTTTCTGATCTGGCTTGGAAAAATTTGGGAGCCGTAATAGTTAAATGAACTCCCTCTCTGTTCCTGTTCATCTGTCAGTAATGGCATGTACGGCACAAACGCCAGCTGCTCCTTGAAACTGCTGAAAATCGAAATTTTGCTACGGAAATTGTTTGTTGCACTGAAGTACTTTTCACCGGGACTTTTCAGTTTGGTGCACTTTTGATCTTGCTTTAAATGCAGTATGAAAGACGCTAATGGATTTTGTGACACTAAGGAAATAAAAACGCGCGATAAAATCGCCAGACAAAAATCTGCGCGCCCCTTGGACTCGCCGAATTTTTGTCGTGACTTGTTTGAAGTTTGGTAGGGTGGGACAAAAATTTTGTCAAAGCGAAGCACGCCGGTCGCACTCGTCTACAACACTCGTTGACAGTTTTTTTTTTTGCGAAGTAAACAAAAATTGTGCGTAGTGCGACCGGCCCCTTACTGTGTTCCATCGATCTCTAGTTTGCTTTTATGTAGTCATTAATTTTATTATTACCGTATGTCGGCCACAGCACTAGTTCGGTTGCCCAATGATCGATCACAAACACAAGATCAGGTTTCAAGACATGGTTTATTTAAAGTTGAAAAAATGAACGGTCAAAATACTAAAAAATTATAAATGAAGAGAACTTAATAAACTGATGTGTAAAACTGATATAAGAAAACAAGACAATTTTATTTCTTTTATACCGCGCGACAAAATGTCCCACAGAAGCTGAGAAAATTCAGTGACTTTGCGAAAACACACATGATGAGTTAATTATTGACTTTGTAGGACAAAAACGAAACCAAATACAACAGTATTTCATTCTTGTACTATGACGGCTTGAGAAAACAGCAAAAAATTCAAGC
>JAHPZR010014663.1:10000-12311 GCA_019787425.1 Platygyra sinensis | reverse complement strand
TCAAAAAAAAAAAAAAAAATTGGCAACGACAATTAGATTTTCTCCTCACACTGAAGAGAGAAAGCTTACATTAGTGCAAATTACCAAAGGTGAAGAAAACGTAGTATGAACATGATCGAAGGAACATGACACCTCCGTCTTTACCACGTTTCCTCTGTTGGAAGAGCAGTCACAAGAAGCTATCCCTTTCGCTCAGTTCAGTAAACTTTGGTTGTAGGTTCAAAATCAATTTTTTGTCGCTTGCATGGGAGTTATTTTGTCGTTGAATTGAAAATTGTTTCTGTCGCTTATCACTACTGCGTTCTGAGTTGTTCTGCTTTTTTTGTAAATTTAAAGTTATTTCTGCCCGAGTTTCTGTCGCTGATCGCCTCGATCCAGGCTACAGGATTGTTTTGTCGCTGTTACAGTATTCGCAACTGGTTCTGTTTCCCATGATTGCCATGCTTTTTCAGTGGTTGTTTGGCCGCTGTGCCAGCATTCAAAATTTATTTCTCTCGCCGCGTGAGCGCTACTCTCCAAGGTATTTGTCAGTAATGTATTTAAAATTTAAAATTATTTTTTAGTCACAGGTCGTCCCACTTCAAGCTATTTCCAAGTTATTTCTGTCTCTGGTCCCTTTCACCGTGAACCATTTTGACACAGTACCGCCGTTCAACATTTTTCTGATGCTGATCACCTCGCTCCGCAGCTCTGAGCTGTTGTTTTGTTGAGTTACTTTCTAAGCTGATTGCCACACTTAGAGCTGTTTATCCGCGCTGTTAAGGTTCAAATGAACTTCTGTCGCATGATTGAGAATCGCTTTTTTTGAGGTTATACTATTCTAATTGGTTTCTGCCGCTGATCACTAGGCCTCGACTTATTTTGGTTCCTGCCTTCAAAATATATTTGCTACCCACAGATTTGTTTTGCAACTCGGCCAGAATTATTATTCCTGCCGCTGGGTTGAGAGCAGTTTTGTCGCTGGGTTAAAAATAGTTTTGCCGTGGAGACCAAATTAGTTTTCTCCGGCGGTTAATATTACATTTGTCGTTTAGAGGTATCAGGATCGATACAGATTGAAACAGTATTTCATATTATGTTACAATATCGAACAATATGAGTCTTCCCTGCATGTTGTTTAATAAATACAAATGAAAGCAAATAATCCTTTCTTGATGTCATCACTTCTTCCTTTGATTCAAAATTTTATGGTACGAACATTGATATTTCTTCATGCGCCCAGGGTTTTTATTCCAAAGAGGTTGTGATTCTTAAGGCGCTTCAACTGGCAAAACGTATTTCCACGCAGACCACCCTACCAAAATTCCCTGATCAACGGTGAAAAGGTGTCATGCGGACCTCTGGGGGAAACAGACTTCCGTTTCCGTCTAAAACTAAAATATAACTTTAGTGGAATCGACGTATCCCAGCCAACGCCCTCAATGTTCCTCTCTGTCTCCTCATTTTCTTTTGTTCTACAGAAAACACACCTACTACTATAAAAAATTTTGTTCCCATGGCAACTCTTTTCCAGTCCTCACCTACTTGATATCAATATGAAAGTGATTTTCAGCTGGAAAAATGTTAAAGTGCTACTGAAACGAAATTTTCGTATCCTCTTTTATTTGCTCAATTTATAGTTTTCAACCCAGTTAAAATCATGGTGAATTTTATTTTTGTCAAATCCCAACGGAAAGTACTGTTTTTAGCCTCCGAAGTCGACTTTTCGAGCAAAACTGTGTCCGGGCTCTGGAACCGAGTTTAAGGACCTTGTGACGTCACTGGTTGTGTTCACGTATGAAGCGCTAAAGATTCCCTCTTGTTTTCACTTGATTTATTCAAGTTTATTCTTCATATTATCGATACCTAGTAGTTTTCTACCTTGTAATTTCTGTCCAGCCTTGACAGAAAATACACATCATAGACGTTAGAGGGCGCCAGAGTGTAGATTAACGAAAATTAATGATTAGAACAGCTTAGTATATACCTTTCGAACATCTTGCTTACACGATTGGAGACTTCGAAGACGAGTGTGGCTACTTTTAGATCAAGACCTGAAGCCTGAACACGATATATCGTCCTTTTGTTTTCAGCCTGGATCAGAAACTTGGATTCTCACTGTCATCTAAGGTCTATTTAACCTATGTTTGAATAAGTATCTTACGCAACTATACTGCATTAATTAAAGAGGTAAGCACATCAGCCATCCGCACAATCATGAAATTATTAACGGTCCACAAGCTTTGCAGCGAGTACTAGATTGCACACAGAGGGCATCTTTTTATGATACGAATAAGTGAGAGTTGTTGTGAGCATCGTTGGAACTAGAATT
>JAHPZR010014663.1:0-5000 GCA_019787425.1 Platygyra sinensis | reverse complement strand
TGGATGGAAACAACGAGAAAACATAGGTTACCAGCGCCGTAGCTAGCAACAGGCCAACTCGGTCATTTCTTTGGCTTTTGTTGTTTATAGTACCTAATACCCAGGAAGAGAACTCAACCATGGACTGATTGCGTCAGTCATAAGTTATTCATAGACATTGCCTCAGTCAAAATTTTTTTCTGGCTACGGCCATGGTTCCGGCGAAACTTCCCTGCTAAATCCGGCCAACGAAATGATCATAAGGACAGACCACTTATATAAACATCTTAATACGTGTAATCTTTGCTGGGTCACGATCTTTCTTACCTTCACTTTTGTCGTTTGTATCGTCGCAGGTTTGTTCACTGTCTAGTTTTTGTTTCATTTCTTTCCTTTATTAGCCCGCGCACGCAATTGACCTGCGACCACTTGCTATGAAGCTTGAGATGATGTTTTGCCGAAGACTTGAAGGTTTCTCCATGGTTTTGAAAACATTAAGTGTTCTTTCGGATTAGAAAAATCGCCTAGCAGTGCGTCAAAGTTAGATAAGAAAGTCAGGAATTCGGAATTTTCAAATAAGTTTAAAGCTAAAATTCGAAAATTAGATCTAGTTGGGATGATGGAAGATAATTGTATAAGCATCATAAGAAAAAAAGATAACCTGCGATAAGGCGTCCTTTCTTTTTCGCGGCGGGAAGGCACGCGTTCCTTCCCGCCACGAAAAAAGAACGCCTGATCGCAGGTTAGAAAAAAGATGGCGGCTGTACATTTTACCACAATACCTTGCGAACCAAACTAAGCCCACTGGGCATATGGAAAGATATGGTTAACGGCAGTCATTCCCATACTAACAGCACTGCTCTTGTCGAGTTTTAATGAGCTACAATCTTTCTTTGCGTTTTTATACGCTCTTTTAGAGTTTTCGTGCGCAGAGCATTATAGGTAAACGTACCAGTCGCCATCTTTTTCCTTATAGTGGATTATGGAATTGAGGATTTTACTCATGGATTGAAAATAGTGGTTTGGGAGGGGACTAGTGTTCAACCTTCGGTTTTAAGGAAGCTATAGCTAGCATGGATTTATGGGATACTGATATATTAAGATATTTTTTAGGAACTAGTTTTAAAATACAGCGTATTTTAACGGTTATTACTAAAAATTAGTATTTTGGATCAGATAAATATATTTCTTCTTGACTTTTAATTCACTACTAGTTAGGTGTCCCCAATTAGTTGCTGGCGAGCGTTAGCGAGACAGCGCACTATTCTTGTTAATAGGGGGAAAAATCCAAAATTTTGTTGGATGCAAGACTCGAAGCTTGCGCAGTAGAGCATAGTCCAGTCCCTGAACTCTCCTTTCTTCCCGCCGCCTATAGGGGCTGAACCCGTGCGGGCGAAAGAGAGAGTCCAGGATAACTTGCATGCGCATGCTCAGAACGAACCAATCAAAAATTACCAGGTCCCAACCACGCTGCTTGCGTCAATGTGTCGCGCAATGCCTTTTTCAGCTCACGCTCTGAAAAATAAATGTTCTTTGACGTTGATATTGTGGTAAAAAACATAAAAACATAAAATGGAAATATGGTTTATTGTGGTCTGTACCCTAATCGGCAACGAGTACGCGTCATTACTCTTTTCCCAAACATTTTTTTCGTATTGTTTCTGCATGTTGAGCGAGTTTGCAAAAGTTTTTGAAAGGAAAGTCTGACGCGTGCAAGTAGCTCATTTGCATAATGCAGCGCGTGCACTTTCAAGTCCGAGTCGTTTTCAATTGTCAACAAATCTTGGCAAAGATTTCTTTCGTTATCTTTGATATTACTGTGGTAAAAAACAAATCAACTGTGGCTTACCGTGGCACTGGTGAAATTCCACTGATGTGGGATTATATGACATGTTTTTAACCAATTTGAATGCAGATATATTGTCATTCAAAAAATCGCGCCACAAGCGAAATCTGGAAAGTTCTTCCAAATATGGTTTTTCCCCCGATTTGGGGGGAAAAAATGGCGGCGTTCTGAGCATGTGCATGCAAGTTATCCTGGAGAGTTCAGGAAACTGGACTAAGTAGAGCATTATCCGGGATAGTTGATCAGCTGTTAAGTCATCATTCGCCGGCGCACGATAATTAAAAGAAAAAAAAAGAGTTAAGGTTTAAATAGGGTGGTTTTTATATTTGACATTTACATGTAACTACCCAGACCTCAGACACGTAAAATTGAGACCCTCTGGATGTATCAAAAGCTCACACTCGAAAAACCCACTTTCTGCATGTCAGGAAAACTCGGGACGCGAAAATTATGACAACATTTTTTAGAGCGCGCTTACCAAGGATTGTTTTTAGGAGTCCTGTTTACTGTTCGCGATACAATGCCATAGGCAGAATTTCCAGAGAGAGGGAGAAAAACATCCCAAGGTGATAAGCCTGCAGCACAGGCTTAATGTTTTTGCGTATTTAGGCGAACAGAGGAGAAAATACGCCAAAAATATTACGCCTGTTCCGTAGGCTAAAGGTGATAGATTCCTCTGCTCAGGTCACGGAAATAGTACCCGGGGAGGGGGGGTACTCGATATATCCTGGGTGGGGAGGTGGCGGCCCGGCCCCTCATACCCCGACCCTGTTTAAGACAGATCTTGCATACGGCAGCTGAGCCCGCAGTATGTGCGGCAGTCAAAACTAAGCTGTCCTACCGAAATGACACGAAAATAGCCTTTTTCTTCGTCGCCAGCTAAAATAAAGGCAATGGCAAAGCTGCTTTGGCATCTTTTAATTATTAAGTACAGAATTCCGGGTTTAATTTGACGACAAACCGCACATTTCGTTCAGAATAAGACAACTATTATCCTACATGGCAACAATCGACGAACTACTATTTTTGACGCCAAATTAGAAGCTCGGAGACAGAAAACGTTTCATATTTTTCACTTTTTGCAATGTGATATGGTTTTGGGAATTGTAAATCCCCTTTCGTGAATATTTAATGCAATCTCTAATGAGAAAAGTTGCTTGATTTCAATGATTTTCCTGTCAACTTACATTGACGTGAGGACAGTTAAGTTTTTCCCGCCTGCTGAATCCTGATTGGTCAACTCAGATTTCCCGCGTAAAAGCCGTATGCAACGGGAATTCCGATATTTGATACCCGGTTCAAATTAAATGTTGCGGTTACAAATTGTGTGGCTTTCTTAAAAAGAAAAGTCAACCGAAGTCAAGATATCCCATTCAAGACAAAAATTGATAAATCGATAACCTGATTAAAACAAAAAATGACAAATTCGATACTTGGCCCTGTTTAAGACAAAAATCCCGGAAAACATACCCTGGCTTGCCGCACGTCCCCATTAAGCCCAAATAAGGGAGTACCCACCCCCCCCCTGGGATAATACCCGCCATTCGAATGATTGTTTGGTTGCTTTATCAGTATAAATCAAATTTATTTTATGCTTAGTAGCCATTTGACTGATTAGTAACAATGGCGCGAGGTGCCTTGCGTGACGTTTCGGATTTTTTTTTACCGTGGATCCTCAGTGCTTCGATTAATTCTGCTCAATTCAGAAGAGATTTCCGGGTCTGAGTTTTCGAGACACCTTAAAAGCCTTAGAATCGGCAAAACATCATCTCAAGCTTCATAGCAAGTGGTCGCAGGTCAATTGCGTGCGCGGGCTAATAAAGGAAAGATATGAAACAAAAAACCAGACAGTGTACAAACCTGCGACGATACAAACGACAAAAGTGAAGGTAAGAAAGATCGTGACCCAGAAAGATTACACGTATTAAGATGTTTATATAAGTGGTCTGTCCTTTATGATCATTTCGTTTGGTCGGATTTAGCAGGGAAATTTCGTCGTAACCTATGTTTTCTCGTTGTTTCCATCCAGCTACACTATGCAAATTAGACACCACCTCTGACGTCTGCCCTCCACTATCTCTTTGCATGCTAATAATTGAAGAAAAACTGACCCAGCACCCGCACTGATAGGCGACTTTTCAGATCCGAAAAAAACAGTCAATGTTTTCAAAACCATGGAGAAACCTTCAAGTGAGATCGAAATTGCGGCCCAGTCGTCTAACCCTCTAATCTGTAACGCGTCACGCCTTCCGAAAACGAGAAATTCGCTGTAAACAAGACGTTTGCAGTAGTCCCAAAATTAAATTTCGGGTGAAGCTTCGCTCACTGTTGACTTGCAGTTTGCTCTACATAAAAACAAAAAAAGGCAGCGAACTGAGGATGCAGTTTGTTTTTGCAGCGTGACGTTAAAAATAGAACTTTCGCGGGAAAATTTAGTCTTGATAATGGCAAGAATTTGGCGAGTTTGAAATGTTTGAATAAGTTAATCCCGATGTCACAACTTAAACATTCTATTTTGCAGTCCAGCTGACTATTTGTGCAGATCTTTCAGCAAATCATGGATAACAAGCGCAGAAAGTCGGAATAAGGTGATATTCTTCGCTAAACATTTGGCGGGAAATATGTCTGACCAATGAATTTTTTTGGACTTTGCGAGACCAATTACTCCGATTTGCTTGTAGATACCAATTTTAACTAAACTGGATATTGATATCAGTGTAAAAGACTATCAGAAAATCGTCTTGTTGTGGAAACAAACTGCCGCACTTTTGAAAAACGACTCGCTGAAAATGGCTAAAATTTAGGTCACGCTCCTTAACGACTCGGTGATGATATTTGGCACCTCGTGAAAACCGTATACTGAAAGTGAAAAAATTCAAATATATCTCAGTTAACCAATAAGGGGCCAAATATTATCGCACGAAAATAAGAGTTTCTGGAATATGTACGAAGTATCTTTTAGGCTCACCTAAAGTTGGCCGAAATTTCGGCCATTTTAGACCGCTTGAGAGGCCAAAATCATGATGAGGTAATATCTCGAAGAAAAACGAACGCCTACCTCGGCAAATATCATGGTTGTTAATCTTTTCGGATAGCTTTTATACTGTGAAAAGATGAAGGTAAACGGCCGACCTCGATCTTTTGGTTCTGCCCGGTTTTCTCTGACAATGACACT
>JAHPZR010014661.1:30000-91146 GCA_019787425.1 Platygyra sinensis | reverse complement strand
AAAATTCTTTTTCTTTGGCCATCGTAGCTTAATGAGAAATAGCACACAAACTGCAGTTACAAACATGACAATAAAACGCATGTTGGAAAACAAAATTATTTAACTTTAACTTGACGTTTCGTATGTTTCTACATACATCTTCAGAAGTGACCGTTAGTAATACAAGTAGCAACTAAGTTTAAATTTTAGATAAGTAACTAAGTACAAGAGACTATGAGGTGAGAGAACACATCCCCCATACATGGGCCTCTTCCCATGATAATCTTTTTCAATCTAATTTTAGCGCGTGATCAAGCTGCGAGGCTATTTTAGGAAAGACACCTGATTGGCCAATTTAAATAACGTAATAACATTGAGGTTCAATTTCAATAGTTAATTAAATATGCAAAAAACACTGGCGCCGGAATTTTCGAAGCGCATTTCGTAAAGTCAGAGGAAGAATAATCCTAACTGTACATGTCTGGTGCTTTAAAAGAGCTTTCCAAAGAGATCCTTTTCTCATTAGGCTGTTCAGTACTTTTCGAGAAACGACTTTAAAACGTGTTATGAATGCAATTCTTGTCAGCTAGAGCGCTTAATGTAAACCAGTCATGCAGAGAAATGACAAGACTTATTTCCGAAGTAAAAATCAGGATAAACACATAGAAGATAATTTTCTAGCCCAGCACTTTCAAAAGGCTTTCCAAATAGGTCTCTCTCGATCCAAATGATTTCTTAGTTCCAGAGAAGCACTTTTTTCGTCCCGGACATTTAAAGTCTGGTAAATATTACACAGCAATTTCGAAATTAAATATGGAAACATTTGCACCGGGATTTTCGGACCGAAGGTTCTAACAAATGGAAACCTAGTATTCAGCTGCCCTGTGCTTTGAATAACCTTTCGAAAGAGATGTTTCTCAATTTAATCCGTTCAGTACTTTTCGAGAAATGACTTCCGTGCGTGTTTATTGGAATGCAATTCTAATCGGCAGTCACGGTATGGCGCCTCTTGGGAATAAGTCATGCAAGAAATCACAAGACTTATTTTCGAAGTAAACTTAGGTTAAACACATAGAAGATAATTTTTCTTCCTAGCGCTTTGAAAATGCTCTTTAAATAGACCTCTATTGGTCCAAACGTCGCAGTAAGTCCGGAGAAGCACCTTTTCTCGACGCAGTCATGCAAACGTGGTAAATATTACACAGCACTTCCGAAATTAAATATGCAAACATTTGCAACGTTTTTTTTGGAGCGAAAGTTCTAACAAACTCGAAACAAATATTTTACTTGTCTTGCGCTTTAAAATACCTTTCGAAAGAGATGCCTTTTCGCTTCAATCCTTTCGGCACTTTCCGAGAAACGACTTTCAAGCAGGTTAGAAATTCGAGTCTTCGCACTTTGTGTTAATCATTCATTATCCATTCTGGCGAATGACACGACTTCTATTTTACGACTTCGGAGAAGCACGTATAATTTTCCTGCCAAGTTCTGAAAATGATTTGCAATGCAGCTAGTGTGGCAGTTCAAAACAAACTTATTTTTTCTCTTAGCCCGCTAAATTCTCAATTTCTTATTTAGATGGACACAATCTCATGACCGCGGCCATTGCCTGCGTGATCATGGGAGCTAGACTAAAAATAACTTTGAAAGCTTAAAATAGATTGAAAAAGATTATCATAGGGCACGGGGATGTGTTCTCTCACCTCATAGTCTCTTGCTAAGTAACAATAACAATGACAAAAGCTGAGCACAAAAAATATTTGCATACAAAAGATGCAAACTAATAGAGGTAAAGCTTTTCGCTGCTTACATTATCGTTTAGGGTCAGTTTTGAAAAGTCGAGATTGTAAAAAAAAAGTTGTAAAAAAGTTAACCATTTAGTGGTGGCAAAGACCGAGAAGGACGTGAAATATTCAGAGTCAATGTTTTGAATGCTCGTGCCATCTGGCTTGAGTTGCCCGCTATAATGGTCTTTTCCCATACATTTCTGGCTATCTCTCGCTAGGTTTACAGTGGAACCGACTATCAAAATTAAGAAAATTGAAACTTCAATCAGGTCATTCAACATTAACTTGGAAAGATGAACTGAACTGGTTATAGTGATCGTATAAATGTACCGGGTAAAATTCAACCTCGTTCCCAGGGCCTTTAGGTTTTACAATGTCAGTTCGCCGTATAGCGAAGATATTTGTTTACAAACATTGTTTTTGTTATTTAAATGTTGAAAACGTTAAACAAAAGAATTCTTTGTTTCACCAGCCAATACATAGTTCTCTGGTTGGCATATTAATAACAATGGGTGACGTCACTGATATCTTTGCTATTAATGCATTTTCTAATAAGTAAATGTTTGGGCGTTTAGTCAGGACAAAAAAGTGGCCGTAATAACGAGGTGATCGCAAGGAGGGGTACGTATGTAACAACCAGGCACACGACCAAGTGATGTCAGTGATCATGGGCGGAGCTACACAGTCTTCTGTTCTCAATCACGCTAGGTTGCTTGGTTGGGTGTTAGCTCACATAATCGCTGGGTTTTCGAGAGGAGTCGCAATTTTCTGGGGCACGTTTCTCCTCCCCTTTAGGTTGTACTAGCCTGAATTTCAGCCGCCGCCTCTACTCGTTGGGTCACTCCCCGAGTGATCATGACCTATTAAGGACGTTCGCGCGAAAATTTTCTAACATTGATACTCTTCTAAAAATTTTGCCATAGAGAGATGATGAGTCAGTGATGTCAGAAATGTAAAAAAAAATTGCGGGGTCACCGACTTCTTTTTGGAGAGAACATGCCCTGAAAAACACCTAAATCTGATTAAATCGAGCTTCGTTAGCGAAGAAGACCAAAGTGGCTACAAGTCCCAAAATATTGCAATTAGAGCTTTGAAGCCGGGAAGTGTTCTCTGCCAAATATGGTTTCAGTGGACCTATTAAGCGAATCTAGTCAACTGGTGAGGTTCCTAAAAGAACAAGTTCGCATTTAGCGACCATAGTTTCACGCGCTTTGCAGCCGCAAGATGGCAGGATTCCATGTCCCGCGGACAGAAATCTTGAGTTTTTTTAACTTCCCGGCAACATTGATTTTTTGTTCGTTTTTGGACAAAGTGGAGATAATTGTGAATAAAATCTGTTTCTGAAAAGAAAAGTAGGGGTCACCGAACGTCCAAGATCGTTAAATCTAATCAAAGCTATAGAAATGGCCATCTCCCCTATCATTGTTCATTTTAATACTTAGCGCGCGCGCTCGATGCATGACGTGTCATTAGCGCGCGCAAATGAGCGCGTGCACGTGCAATTGACGTAAGAAATTTCCCACAAGCAAGGCTTGACAGCGAATTTAAAGCTCGTTTTCTCTTAAACGAGCATGATGACCTAATTTTTTAATTACACGATAATAGTGTCCATGTTATCCTCTTTAATCTAAAAAAAATTTGAAAAAAATTTATCGAAAGGAAAAAAAGATATAGCTGAAAGCGTGCACAAAACTGTCACTCTAGGATGTAAATTATGGCCATGAAAACAACGACTCGACGAACGCATTTCTTCCACCTCGTTTTAAATGATGCGATTTTTCCGCAAATTTTATATGATATTGTTCCATGTGTTCCATACTTTCTTCCTGTCAAGTTTTCTTCCGAGTATTACTTCGATAAACTGTACTTTCAGCTACCGCAAAATGTATCATGGACCAATGAATAACGCGCGAGATTAGCACGAGTACAGGCATAAATGGGGCAAGATTGGCCCATCATATCTCTTTTGCGAGAATGGTGACCTATCTTCTTTATTTATCTTTCGGAACAGGAGAAAGTATGGAACACATGGAACAATATCATATAAAATTTGCGGAAAAATCGCATCATTTAAAACGAGGTGGAAGAAATGCGTTCGTCGAGTCGTTGTTTTCATGGCCATAATTTACATCCTAGAGTGACAGTTTTGTGCACGCTTTCAGCTATATCTTTTTTTCCTTTCGATAAATTTTTTTCAAATTTTTTTTAGATTAAAGAGGATAACATGGACACTATTATCGTGTAATTAAAAAATTAGGTCATCATGCTCGTTTAAGAGAAAACGAGCTTTAAATTCGCTGTCAAGCCTTGCTTGTGGGAAATTTCTTACGTCAATTGCACGTGCACGCGCTCATTTGCGCGCGCTAATGACACGTCATGCATCGAGCGCGCGCGCTAAGTATTAAAATGAACAATGATAGGGGAGATGGCCATTTCTATAGCTTTGATTAGATTTAACGATCTTGGACGTTCGGTGACCCCTACTTTTCTTTTCAGAAACAGATTTTATTCACAATTATCTCCACTTTGTCCAAAAACGAACAAAAAATCAATGTTGCCGGGAAGTTAAAAAAACTCAAGATTTCTGTCCGCGGGACATGGAATCCTGCCATCTTGCGGCTGCAAAGCGCGTGAAACTATGGTCGCTAAATGCGAACTTGTTCTTTTAGGAACCTCACCAGTTGACTAGATTCGCTTAATAGGTCCACTGAAACCATATTTGGCAGAGAACACTTCCCGGCTTCAAAGCTCTAATTGCAATATTTTGGGACTTGTAGCCACTTTGGTCTTCTTCGCTAACGAAGCTCGATTTAATCAGATTTAGGTGTTTTTCAGGGCATGTTCTCTCCAAAAAGAAGTCGGTGACCCCGCAATTTTTTTTTACATTTCTGACATCACTGACTCATCATCTCTCTATGGCAAAATTTTTAGAAGAGTATCAATGTTAGAAAATTTTCGCGCGAACGTCCTTAATAGGTCATGATCACTCGGGGAGTGACCCAACGAGTAGAGGCGGCGGCTGAAATTCAGGCTAGTACAACCTAAAGGGGAGGAGAAACGTGCCCCAGAAAATTGCGACTCCTCTCGAAAACCCAGCGATTATGTGAGCTAACACCCAACCAAGCAACCTAGCGTGATTGAGAACAGAAGACTGTGTAGCTCCGCCCATGATCACTGACATCACTTGGTCGTGTGCCTGGTTGTTACATACGTACCCCTCCTTGCGATCACCTCGTTATTACGGCCACTTTTTTGTCCTGACTAAACGCCCAAACATTTACTTATTAGAAAATGCATTAATAGCAAAGATATCAGTGACGTCACCCATTGTTATTAATATGCCAACCAGAGAACTATGTATTGGCTGGTGAAACAAAGAATTCTTTTGTTTAACGTTTTCAACATTTAAATAACAAAAACAATGTTTGTAAACAAATATCTTCGCTATACGGCGAACTGACATTGTAAAACCTAAAGGCCCTGGGAACGAGGTTGAATTTTACCCGGTACATTTATACGATCACTATAACCAGTTCAGTTCATCTTTCCAAGTTAATGTTGAATGACCTGATTGAAGTTTCAATTTTCTTAATTTTGATAGTCGGTTCCACTGTAAACCTAGCGAGAGATAGCCAGAAATGTATGGGAAAAGACCATTATAGCGGGCAACTCAAGCCAGATGGCACGAGCATTCAAAACATTGACTCTGAATATTTCACGTCCTTCTCGGTCTTTGCCACCACTAAATGGTTAACTTTTTTACAACTTTTTTTTTACAATCTCGACTTTTCAAAACTGACCCTAAACGATAATGTAAGCAGCGAAAAGCTTTACCTCTATTAGTTTGCATCTTTTGTATGCAAATATTTTTTGTGCTCAGCTTTTGTCATTGTTATTGTTACTTAGCAAGAGACTATGAGGTGAGAGAACACATCCCCGTGCCCTATGATAATCTTTTTCAATCTATTTTAAGCTTTC
Organism: Platygyra sinensis; assembly: GCA_019787425.1. Classification (NCBI taxonomy): domain Eukaryota; kingdom Metazoa; phylum Cnidaria; class Anthozoa; order Scleractinia; family Merulinidae; genus Platygyra; species Platygyra sinensis. Next base: position 85,402 of record JAHPZR010014661.1, on the reverse strand, counting down.
AAAGTTATTTTTAGTCTAGCTCCCATGATCACGCAGGCAATGGCCGCGGTCATGAGATTGTGTCCATCTAAATAAGAAATTGAGAATTTAGCGGGCTAAGAGAAAAAATAAGTTTGTTTTGAACTGCCACACTAGCTGCATTGCAAATCATTTTCAGAACTTGGCAGGAAAATTATACGTGCTTCTCCGAAGTCGTAAAATAGAAGTCGTGTCATTCGCCAGAATGGATAATGAATGATTAACACAAAGTGCGAAGACTCGAATTTCTAACCTGCTTGAAAGTCGTTTCTCGGAAAGTGCCGAAAGGATTGAAGCGAAAAGGCATCTCTTTCGAAAGGTATTTTAAAGCGCAAGACAAGTAAAATATTTGTTTCGAGTTTGTTAGAACTTTCGCTCCAAAAAAAACGTTGCAAATGTTTGCATATTTAATTTCGGAAGTGCTGTGTAATATTTACCACGTTTGCATGACTGCGTCGAGAAAAGGTGCTTCTCCGGACTTACTGCGACGTTTGGACCAATAGAGGTCTATTTAAAGAGCATTTTCAAAGCGCTAGGAAGAAAAATTATCTTCTATGTGTTTAACCTAAGTTTACTTCGAAAATAAGTCTTGTGATTTCTTGCATGACTTATTCCCAAGAGGCGCCATACCGTGACTGCCGATTAGAATTGCATTCCAATAAACACGCACGGAAGTCATTTCTCGAAAAGTACTGAACGGATTAAATTGAGAAACATCTCTTTCGAAAGGTTATTCAAAGCACAGGGCAGCTGAATACTAGGTTTCCATTTGTTAGAACCTTCGGTCCGAAAATCCCGGTGCAAATGTTTCCATATTTAATTTCGAAATTGCTGTGTAATATTTACCAGACTTTAAATGTCCGGGACGAAAAAAGTGCTTCTCTGGAACTAAGAAATCATTTGGATCGAGAGAGACCTATTTGGAAAGCCTTTTGAAAGTGCTGGGCTAGAAAATTATCTTCTATGTGTTTATCCTGATTTTTACTTCGGAAATAAGTCTTGTCATTTCTCTGCATGACTGGTTTACATTAAGCGCTCTAGCTGACAAGAATTGCATTCATAACACGTTTTAAAGTCGTTTCTCGAAAAGTACTGAACAGCCTAATGAGAAAAGGATCTCTTTGGAAAGCTCTTTTAAAGCACCAGACATGTACAGTTAGGATTATTCTTCCTCTGACTTTACGAAATGCGCTTCGAAAATTCCGGCGCCAGTGTTTTTTGCATATTTAATTAACTATTGAAATTGAACCTCAATGTTATTACGTTATTTAAATTGGCCAATCAGGTGTCTTTCCTAAAATAGCCTCGCAGCTTGATCACGCGCTAAAATTAGATTGAAAAAGATTATCATGGGAAGAGGCCCATGTATGGGGGATGTGTTCTCTCACCTCATAGTCTCTTGTACTTAGTTACTTATCTAAAATTTAAACTTAGTTGCTACTTGTATTACTAACGGTCACTTCTGAAGATGTATGTAGAAACATACGAAACGTCAAGTTAAAGTTAAATAATTTTGTTTTCCAACATGCGTTTTATTGTCATGTTTGTAACTGCAGTTTGTGTGCTATTTCTCATTAAGCTACGATGGCCAAAGAAAAAGAATTTTTATGACTAAAAGAACTACTGAATGGAGCTTTTCAGTGAAAACATTGATAATTGTTTCATAGGAAGATCGAGACAAAAATGATTCTTCTCTTGGTTTCAGAACGTTCAACGTGAATGACACAATAATCAAAAGAAATTTCAGAAGCAAGGGAAACATCAAAATTGTTCTTTGTGCTGCGAAATAGGCAATTTGGATCAACAGACATCTGGTTGTGTAGGAGCATTGTGGGTGGATGACGTCGCACAAGCGTGTCAACAATTAGATTAAGGCAAATGAATTGACAAAAAAAAATCAAAAATTCAACAATTCTCGAGATTTCAGTTAAGAACAAGGAAGAAATTTCAAACATCCCTACCTATGAAACGGTGACTTCATCATCCAGCCTGACCGGCAGAATCATAAATGATCGGATTATTTCCTTTGTCGTAAGAAATGATCTATAATTCTGAGTTTAACTGTAAACATGTGGGATCAATATCCTTCCCAGTTCATTTTTTTTTTATTATTTTCTAAAAGGAGATCATTTTTGATTGATAATTTCAAGGTTGCTAGAGTATTTCGATATGAAACGAATTCTTGAAAATGCGATGTTTCAAACGACTTTTCTGCCCTACAGTATTGTGTTGAACTTTTAGTGGATGGAGAGAAATGTTCCAAAACAAGGGAGAAAAACTCTAAGAAATGAATAATAACTGTATTAAGTCAGTCCAATTTCCCGTCATCTGCCGTGTCTCCGCGTGTTGTTTAAATTCAGCGCGATCATTCTCACTTCCTCTCACCACTCAACCCGACACTGACAAACTAAACGTGCAAATAACGAAACTTTATCACTTTTAGATCTAAGGTGAGGCGATCAGCCATCCTTGTCCTGAAGTTACAGGTAAAGAAAATTCTCCAGTTCACGAAATCGCTATTGTAATGGCCTGTGGTCGACAAGTCATGGAAAAATCAGGATCCGGGATCAGGATGCGGGAACAGTTGTCGGCGCCCCAAAACTTTATTTCGCGTGCGCTTACAATACCGCCAGCTACTCAGGCTAAGTCAGACTGTGACAGCTACTGTGGAACCTCGATAAAACAACACTATTTATAATTTTATGAAGTCCTCGGACGGTATAACGAACGATATTGAAACGATAGTGAAATATGTTGAAAAAGAACCCCGATATAACGAAACCTCGTTATGGCCGTGAACATATTTTGTCAGTCCCTTGGCCCTTCGTCATATCAAGGTTTCACTGTATCAGCTCTTAATCTGCTATCGTTTAGACTGTTAAGACCGCAGTTTCATCTTTTTGTCGTCCAAATATATCGAATGGAAGACTCAGATCGTGAGCGAAACTATGAAGGCGCCATGGACCACTTTTTAAGTATACCCAAACAACCAATGACTTATCGACGAAAAGTGCAGTTCAGCAAAGCTTTTTACATAAACAGTAGACAGTCAAAACAACAGGACTTCCCAAAGTTTATGATTAACATACTCAATTGAATTGGATCACGGTTAAAGTTACATAAGACGCGCCGGTGTAGGGCAGAACGGGCCCGGGGGGTGGGGGGGTGGGGGGTACTCCCTTATAAAGGCTTAATGGGGACGTGCGGCCAGCCAGGGTATGTTTTTCGGGATTTTTGTCTTAAACAGGGTATCGAATTTATCAGTTTTTGTCTTAATCAAGGTATCGATTTATCAATTTTTGTTTTAAATGAGATATCTTTTCTTGGACGATAAACAGCAAAATTTTTACAAGCTGTTGTAAATTAATATTGACTTCCATTGACTTTGGCATTGATACCAGGCACATTAAATTTCAAGTGATTACACAACAAGAAAGCCACACAATTTGTAACCGCACCTTTTAATCTATGTCTTAAACAGGGTATCAAAAATCGGAATTCTGTCTTAAACAGGGTGGGAAAATCAGCGATATTTGTCTTAAACAGGGTCAGGGTATGAGGGGCCGGGCCGCACCTCCCCACCCAGAGATATATCGAGTACCCCCCCCCCCCCCTGGAGAACGGGATGCACTACACATATCAGTCGATTAACCTTGAGTTGCGACGAAACATTTCTAATTGCACTGTTTCTTCAAAACATGCACCTCAATTTAACTATCATAATTAATAAAGATGTATATTGGAGATGAGCAAAGGAAGTTAAGTCCCACACAGCCTCATTGCTTTATTTTTAATTTCGTTCTCCATGAAGGCTGTGAACTGTCGAAGTAGCCGACCAATATGAGAGCAGTCGGATTCAGCAGTGTCTGTTTCACAGTTGTCTCAATAAATGTCTTATGGTGTTGCTAACAAGAAACAAAACACTAAACCGAAGTTACCTTTATTCTGGGCATTTTAGGCGAGCCAAGCGTAAGATGAATACGGAAATCAAAAGCAATATCAACGTGATATGTGAAGTGGCTTTCCGAATAACAATTAAGAACATTTGACGAACTCATCAGCATACTAATTTCTTCTGCAAAATTTAAAATGTGAAATTCTTTGTTTTCTATGTACCCCGGCGGGCTGGATAATATGAGTAACCTTTTATTCAACCATATTAAGTTGACACACCTGCCAGAAACAAATGACTGCCCAGATGTTTGTTGATTTAAATACAAAGCTTGCTGTTTAAGCAGCGGTCTTGTCTTTGCAAGAAGGCATCTTTTGCCGACCTTACTTAGCTTATATTGCAAACTGTCTACTTTATATTTGTTCTTTCCACGACTAAGTCAGTATTGCATGCCATGGACTGTTCACGCTGGGGTTTTTTTTCCGGAGCAACAAGTCCACTTTCATTTCTAAGTGTCATTATAGTAAGTACATACCCTTTGACGTGCTTGAGAAAACCTTGAGTAAGATTTTCGAGGAACACTTGCGTTCCATTGACCCGATCAACGCGGATCGACTCGCTCCACTGGTCCAAAAAATCTTTACTACTACCGTCACTGATTGATTGATATTTTTTGTGATTATCGCCAAAACAAAATCCAACGGAGACAAGGCCCTATATGCTTTTTTTTCAATATTAAAGACAATATCGCACATGAAGATCTCGTCAGGGATGCCACTTAAAAATTGCTCAAAAAGGTCATTTGTATATTTATAGCAGAGTTGTATTGCCAGCCGCCCTCCTGACATTGAAGAAAAAATGGACGCAATCCTCTCTCATCAGACTCTTCTTCTTGAAGACAGTGGGCGGCTGCACATACCCATAGACATGCGCTATATTGCCTTTCAACACGAATTATCTTCACAGTTGCCCGGGAGCGATTTCATGGTCCAGGAATTTTTCGGGTGGAATACACACACGCAAGAAAATTTGAAGTCAAACGCTAAGGCAATCGGGCTTCTTGGTCTTTAACTGGTTATTATTCAAAAGGTAGAATTATTCAACAGCGAACTTGGAGCAAAGCGAAAAATGACACTGGCCAAAAGGGTAAAAAAGTTTCCAATTGTCTTCCTTTTAAACCGCCCACTCAAGGAAAGCTGCCGAGCTTTCAAAACACAAACGAAACAAGACTGAATTTATAATTAGAATGCAATCGAAGCGGGAATAAAAATCACCAGGACTGGAAACTTAAGAACAGCGTGTAGTGAGTCAGTGACAAGTTTTGTCCTGTTCAAGGTGTTATTATCTGCTGTCGAGACACGGCTTGCCGCTAACTCTGTCAAGCAAGGCTCAAATGGTTCCGGCCACGGGCACCAAAAAGTATCTTCAAAGACAAAACCCCGTAGAAAGACTATTTATATCTACAGCTAGCTTACTTTAAAATGTTTTCTTTCCCTCAGAAGAAACCTTTTTTTTTCTTCGTTTTAACCGATTTTTGATTTCAAATTAGAGGAAAATTGTTTTCTCGGATAAATTGATCGGAAATGCAAATGTTTGCTCTACACTCGAGACGCACTTGAGTTGAAAGGTAGAGCGTTTCCTATTGGTTCACAAGGTGCTCGACCCTCCTCTGATTGGCTGATAGAATTAAAGATCATCAAACCATTTGGTGATGCCAGAATTAAAATAGATTTTTGAACCGCAGCGCCAATTTCATGGATAAAATTTCTTGACATCTCTACCCCATCCATGGTTTGCAAGAACTGACATAAAAAAATTGAAAAATAGAAATATCAAGATTATGCGAGCCAGAAAGTAAAACACAAAGGGTTGCGTAATTTAGTTTCCGCCCGAACATCACACAACATAAACAGAAATCTAAAAAATATACTTTTCATTTATTTCAAACACAACCATATATAATTTTAGGATGAAACGTAACTACGACGTCCATCTATATATATATATTCTACCTATTTAAGTGAAGCAAGCGTCCATGGCATTGTTCGTCCATATTTCAAAGCAAATCCGCAACTTATCTTTTGAATTGCGAAATGCTACATATTTAGAACGAAAGCCTAGCCGATACATTCGATCGTTCCACACAGCGTGTTACATAATTTTCGGGCTAGGGAAGATATATTTTTGTTCGCTTTCGTTCAACGGCACACTAGATTTATAAACTCCCATACACATTTATACAATGACAAACAAATAGGCAAGTCTCTGCTGTACCTAATGCAATTCTACATGTATTTTATGTTACGAGTTTGAAAATGAAATAACTTCGTCCCTCGCTATAAAAATATAACCGCGCTCTCAACGCTCGGTGTACATAATCACGAATGCGACGCGGAGCGTCTTCCATGGGATGTCGTGTTACGGCATTTCATTACACTGACCTTCTTGAATCGCTTGTTAAAAACAAGGAACTAAGTTGTTGTACGGATACGGGTTGTAGCTCTGGCTGCTCTCCGCTACAGGCACCATATAACCACTACCAGGAACCAAAGAGTAAGTGTTATGGCCGTACATCACCATTGGCATGTAGCTCACAAAGCTGTGCTGTTTGGCCAAAAAGTCTATAAGTCGGAGGGTTTGTTTTCGTTCGTGTCCCATGAGGCAAACCGTCGAAGAAGCAACAATCTGATAGAGAACCATCAAATATTCATATTGACCTCGCTCGTCTCCGATGAAATGATTCGCTAAGTAGCTCTCCAACTTCTGTTGCTGCTGCTGAAGATCGTTGAAGTCGATGAAGAAACGACTGCACATGTATCTCTCTAGGACCTTGATCTCTTCGAAGTTTTCTGGCACATAATTCCGGACCAAGAGATTGCAGTACTTAAGAAGACCGCCTCCTCGTATTTCCTCTGGGTTACGGGTAGCTATCAGTTTGTTGTCTAAATGATGAAGGGCAACTTTAATGTCACCGTAAACCGACTCAGCAATAACAGTGGGGAAGAAATTCGGCTTCATTGGCACCGGTGACAGCTTGTAGAAACCAAACAGTGAATCGAGAATGATCTGAAACGAATCCACCGAGAACTCAAACTGCCTACGCATCGAGTCGACGAACTTGAGTTCGACATTTTTCCCCTCGTTGTTCCAAAGAGAAATTAGCGACCACCGATCGTTGTCAGTCGACACTTTGACCATCTTTTGAACGTAAGCTTCCTTCAAAGTACAGCTATTCATTCTATCCTTTGACACTCCGATGGGAAAAAAGTTGAGAAGCGAGTTCAACACGACACACTTGATCTGTTGTAAGTGCGAATTAGAGCGAATCTCCACTCCGAAGATCAAGTCAATGTCATTGTAGGCACAGTTGCTCTCGGTGCTAAGAATATTACTGGCAGTACTTCCATTCAACCTCAGGTCTCGAACTTTCAATCCCTCGTCCTTCAGGCCCGCTGTCACCGTTTCTATCAAGTCTTTCAGGGGAACTTCGAGCGTAGGAAAATTTCCTCGGCCATGGATGAAGACGGTTTGGCTTAAGACACTGTGAAGGCGATTAACCTGGTCGAACGTAAGGACTTGGCTGTTATTTTTCAGCTCCATATCTTCAATATGAATCGTCTACAAACAGAAAATATACTGAATCGATAAAAACTTTGTAGTTCAGCTGATCTCAGAAATCAATGACAGCGAATTCTCCGTGAAGTGAAGCCAAACTTTGCCTACGACAAGTAGATATCATGTCTCAGTCATAATTTACACGATCTGATTGGCTTAGAAAACAATACAACACAATCACTTGGCAACAGCACGAGGGTAGGGGTGACAGGTTATTATAACCAATGACATGATAGGTTTTTTTATCAACCCACAACCCGCCCACAATTCATAAACAGACATTAGACAAAATTTCTTGTTTCAGCTATGAGCTTGACTGACTTCCTGCATTTTTATTTCTTTTCTGCTTTTTTTTGTAGGCAAAAAAAGATCAAGTCTGACCAAAAAAAATTCCCTCAGAACACAAGTTTCCCCGGGGCATTTAGTTTATTTCGAGAAGATTAGCGTCTCGGAGGTCATTAGGGAATATTCGTCAACAATTTCGAAGGCGTAAAATAGCTTTATTTGTCCTCGTGCATGGCATTATTCATGAACACAAAAGCTTTTATGGATTTGAAAGTGACGTCAAAGGTGGTAAGAGTTCTGTTTTCTTGCAAATTTAGTGGGAATTTATACAGAATTGAGAATTAATTGCTCGGGCCTTTGTTCAATAAAAATACCCTGTAAATTATTAATACAAAAGGACTAAAACAAAAGGCGAAGATTTCACTGCCACCTCCAAAGAAAAAGACTCCACTTCGTCTGACCGTTTCTACGAGATCACGCAGAGTTTATATGGTCTGTGTAACAGCCGCCCGAAATAAAAGATCGGAGAGAAAAAGCCTTGAACACCATTATAGCCATTATAAACGGTATCTCATTTTTTCTGAGAGGGCGGCCAGAGCTCAGGCAAGACGAATCGCACGATAAACACGCATTCCCGGGCACATACCAAACGGTGCGAAAATCTCCTAGGTGAAGCCAAGGAGAAAACAGGAATTCGCTTGGAGTCAGTTTAAACTGGTGTAAATTGAATTTCCGCCGGATATACTAATCGTAACCACTTCGTACTTGTAGTCGCTTTTTAAATATCTTCTCGGGCGGTAGTAAACATCACTGAATATGCCAAGAAGTACATCATGTGAGTTCGGAACCGGCTTGGTAATATCCATTCCAAAAGCAAGTTAATCTTCTGACAGTTTGTACAAGCGAACTTTTCAAGTGACAAGAATAAACGGGAAGAAAGCTTTTCTAAAACAATTTTTCCGTCCTTTCCCTCACGTCATGCGGTATAATTTGCATTTCAATCTTAACTCACTGTTTTCTAAATAAACTTCATCACTTAGTTTAGCTGAATGCGTTGCGTTGGCGCAGCAATTTTTATTTACAAGATAGGTTCTTTTCCTGGTCAGATAGCATCGCTAACACCTACTCATATTGTGAAACGGCTAAAGTGAGCCATTGAAATTGACTTGTGTATACACCTGCCATTGTAAAGCAAGCCTGTAAGCGTAGGAATAAATTCCAGGTAAATAGTATTCCTGTCTTTCATTTTTTAAGCTTCTCGAGAGATCGATCTTTAAGTTACGTTAAAATAAGACTGGTAGCACACGGGTATTCACGGCGAACAAACTTCTAGCAAACTAATTTAAGCGGATATGATATGGAACTAATGCATACAACAAAAAGGGAATTCTTATTATTCTCACTGCCGACAAGGGAAATGGTAAAATTACTCATAATACAACAACACAGGACTTCCTGCAAGCGCTAACCAGTATGTCTTCATTCATAAAAATAGCTTTATTGCTCTTTATATTTTTACAGTATAGTTTCCTGTCGTCTTTTTTTTTCTAGAAATTTCTTGCGCTACAAGCACTGCATACAACTATAACTAGATTACTTATAGAAAACAGACAGTACACACTAATCTATATTTAGAGAGAGTTAATGTACGAAATCAATCAAACTTCTTCATGATTCTTACTCCGAAAATATACCACAATTTTTAGTGTCTAAATGTCTTGAACCTATTGAAAATAACATTCGCCAATGTTCATTTGTTCTCTTATTTAATCAAGTTTTAAAATTTTACTCGTAATACTGCCGGATTAACTTGACACAATTGCATGTGGGTATCACGCAAAACGGAAAAGAAATCTCCACATATAAATGATCTCAACATTTCGGCTCTTAATGGGTCGAAATTCACGTTTTTATTTCTGTAAACATGTTTTATTTGCAGTACGACTTATACACTGTATTTCCTAAAAAATCAAAACAAGTTATATCAACTCCAATTCTGTCATTTGAAAATTCAATTGAAATTTCAGGGGGGAATAACAGATAGTTACAATTAAATTAACCATCAACTGAATAAATACTGATAGTTTTTGTTTTAGGTAGTACTGTGTTGCATTTCGTCTTCCTAAAGACCATTCGAACAATCGCCAACAGTCACGAGTAGATTTGCCACTTAATTTCTTTTAGCATTTCCTTATAGACTTCCCGTTCGGTACGTACTGGCTGGAGTGTGGTAATTATTTCCATTTTCCTAATGGTAAAAAAAAAACATACAATGACCGACTGACTAAATACATGATGATACGTACATAAAATATAATTTATCTTTTGACTGTATTGCTCAGTACAATGGATAAACAGGTATTTACCTTCATATCATACTCCAACACAAAAGCCGGTATTTCCAGTTGATCTGGGTCAATCCAGTCGTACAGGTATTGAATCCCAGACAGAAAGTGTACTTTCTCTTTGATAGACGAAGCAGTGAAAGTCGTGAAGAACCATGTGACAATTCTCGCCCAGAGGGTGGGGTGCACTATATAGAATGCCTTCAGGTTACGTCGATACCTACGTTTTCGAGAGACAAGTGTTAGCGGCATCCAGCTTAGTTTTCTCTACCACGGTCGAGTTTTAATCATATTCACTACAATATAACGATAAGACTAACTTGTTATCCACCAGGTGATAGATGTCCTTCAAGAAAGACAGGGGAGGCTGATTTTCCTCGGAACTCAGCGTATGCAAGTACACGATAACGTAATCTCTGTTAACAATCTTGTCCAACACATAGATAAAATATGCCACTGCCTGCCGAAATACAAACAACAACTTGCATGAACTATACATACTCAGATTTTAAAAGCTTCGCCACAGACAAACGATGAGAGTTTGTGATTCACCTCAGTGTGGTTCTGCAGCAGCAGCGAGACAGTTAATGTTATATACCATAAATGAAGAATTCTCCCCTAAAAGCAAATCTCTAAATTGGAACACAAAGAAACCCTCCCATAAAACCAGTGACTATTTTGATGATGTTTTTTTAACCATTTCCCTACGACCAGCGCCCATATGACGTCGAACCGATAGCATGTCCCCATCATCGAAAAATAAAACCAGCAAGAGAGCGTTTGAAGTCCACGGCTTCTTAATATCGGAATTCATTTTTATTGTACCACTGTTTTGGCTACATAAATAACACCACAATAACATACTTGAATTGATGCAAATACAATTCAAGTGGACCACCCGGCATAATTATTACTTCTCACTTGTTCACAAAGCCTGTCTAAAGGTCAAAGAACAGTGAAGAACTGAGACACGCCACCATCAGCACGCGTGTTAAGCATCTTGGTAAATTTGCACAATACAAAAACTGCAATGTTAAAATGTCACAATGTGTTATTTTTAGCATATGAATCATGACAAACTGTTGGTTACTTATTCCACTAATTTAGTTGTTCCTGACCTGAAGATTTTCTGAAGATAGCGCTCTCTTGAAAGGACATACGTATCACCCCTCCCCCCTCCGAAAGAAGGACACTGACACAAATATGGAAACACACCTTGTTCAAATCGACATTTCTTGCTTGAAAATGCCGACCAACAAATACTACAACAGGTCTGCCCAGGAAATCTACGCCTGCAAGATTAAGAATTCAAAGAAATCAGGTTTATATAACACCTTTCTCATTAATTTGCCTGTAAGTGAGTGTCAAGGAACTGCTGCAAATTACAACTACCTACCATGCTGTTATTGGCTGAAAGACGTGCTTTTGAAATAAGACTGCTCAAACGAAATGAGCAAAAATATCAGTACTGACTGGTAAACATACCTGACTGGTATACCATCTTAAGTCTGACAAGACTTGACAAGTCCTCTGTCCTAGCTCGTCGTAGCCATCTCTGATAACTGATGAAGAATGAATATTTGAACTTTAAACACATGAAAATAATAAATACAATGTTTAATTTTCCATGCAGTTCGTCTTTAAACTTTCAGAAAAAATTATATGAAGCACTACATTGCTAAATATATATGATACAATGCAATAGTGTCCAATAGTGGTTAAACACACAGTATACACGTGGTAAAGTCTATCAAACTGTAGTACTATATGCAACACATAGACTGGCAAAACCAAGTTCAATAATTATTTAATAATTATTTTTTAACCACTCGATCTTTAGCCTTTTTGAGTCTAATAGAAATTTCGAACTGTTTTCTGACAACTGTGGAAAATGAGCTGCTAGAAGTGGACATAACTGAGCTGAAGCATAATATCATTTTGTGACAAAAACGCTGTCAAACAGTTATGGATACCAGAAGACCATTCTTTGTAATGAAATTATTGCCAGCAGTTATTTGGAGACGAAATGACAGGCAAACAGAAACAAAATGGCGGTATCTATACGTTTGATTGTCTTAGAATTCTTTCCACAAAATTGCTTATCAAACACTTAAATAACCCCACACCACATAAACCTGTCTTCAGAGTTTGATAATTTGGTTAAGTTTGCCTTACACTCTCTCATGTTGAATGGCATGCAGTTCATTGGGGGATCTTTGCAATCGTTGTTTTGTTAGCTGATCATGATCTCCTGCCATTGCTGTGAAGGAATGTTTTCCAATAGTAGCTGAATCCAACATGTGAACAGCACCAGCTTCTTCAGCTTCTTCTACTTCATCATCTGTACACACACAAATGAAAAAAAACAAAAAAATAACTCACCACAATAATAGTAATTTATCTTTTTTTTTATCTAATTTAATGTGATACAGAGCAAGTTGACTATCTTAATCATTAAAATAAATCAGAGCTCAATAACATTACAGTAAAAAACTTTTAAGGTGATTCCTCAGTATTGCATTGCGAATCCCTACTGCGAACAATTTTCGCATCATTAGCGTGCACAAATGAGTGAGTGCACGTGCACAAAGTAAGAGATTTCCCAAAAGCAAGGCCCGACAGCGAAATAAAAGCTCGTTTTCTCTTAAACAAGCATAGTGACCTATATTTTTTATTGCATAATAGTGCCCGTGTTATCCTCTTTAATCCAAAACGAATTAATGGCCTGAAGGGAAAATCTACTTGTCCAGGATGACCGGACAGGTTTTTTTCCAAGCCCTGATGGTGTCCTTGTTTTTAGACAACAAACCTACCTAAATTGTACTTAAATATTTATGCCCTGCAAATACCAATTTTGGCAAGACACCAACACCTAATCTCATTTTACAAAATCAAGCTGTCTTGACCATGAGGATGCATGTACAAATTAAAACAAAATAATTCAAGTTGATCAGGGAGCATTGTCTTTAACTGTATGTGCCACTAACTTCTCGCAACTTACACTGACCATGAATGTAAGTGACATATTGATGTACTAAAGCATACCATCATCATAGTCTCGTTGTCCCAGTGGTTTATCCATGATTCTGATTTGTCTTTCAGCAATCACAGGCTCACCATTCTCATTTCCTTCAATTACCAGGAAAGTAAGTGTTCAACTTTGACATTTCTCTTAAATACTTTTTTAATACCTATGTGTAATTTAAACATCTACTGTAAATTATCATAATACTTGCTTAACATATTTGAGAGTGAGCTGAATAAAATTGACTTGACAACTAGGAAATAGAAAGACTCACAAAAGAACACAACATAACATGCAAGCACAAGAACAGGTTCAAGGAAAGAGAAAGAAAGTTTGATTGAGGGGTTCACAACAAATTTTAACTGCACTCATACTTTTGTGAGTGACTTCTTGCTGTTTCTGTTTAGTTTCTTTTGTTTATACAATATGAAGAGAAATTTTTTTGTCACTTTTTAATCAATTTACTCTACATTGGAATTATTATTTAAATATTTAGGTTTTAAACAATAAATAGCAACCTGGTGGATATGCTATGAATTAATTAAGCAATAGACCACAAGTTTCTATGGTTTATAGGCTGATAAACCACGCGGGATGTTTGTAGAACACGAGAAGAATTCGTAAATCACGAGCCACAGGCAAGTGATTTACGAATTCTTCGAGTGTTCTACCAACATCCCAAGCGGTTTATCAGCCTATAAACCATAGAAACTTGTGGTCTATTGCTTTTATATAATGATTGAGAAGACGCGCGATTTTTCCATGGGTTTACCGGCACAATAAACCGTAGCTTATTGACCAATCAGAGTGCGCGCATTGATTTTGTTATTGTATAATAACCATATTATTCCCATTATTATTGTCTACATCATTATTTTCGGCATAGGAGGAACAGCCCCATTCACATTTGACGATGACTAATTAAATGGTGAATTCAAGCCAAAAAGAAATTTATTTTGTGCTTGATATGCTACGCAATTGGTTTAAAAAACTCGCACCAATCAGAAATAAAACCAAAACTAATCGTGATGCGCTTGCACAAGTTTTCCCATCCTTTGTGTCAGTTACACGAAATTACGTCAAGTTTTGTTTGGCTCACTGCAATGTTTATGGCCTTTGTGATTGGCTAAATTGACTGGCTAGAGTTATTACTCTGGTTTTCATTTACGACACTTGATTGAAAACCACTCTATTATTATAATTACTATTTTTCATTATTATAATTACTATAATAATTAAAAATTATTATTATAAGTATTACTATTATTACTAATATTATTGCTATTGTTGTTGGTGTTATTGCTATTATTATTATTATAATATTATTATGGCAATATTTAAGTAATAGAAAACATGTACCGTGTTTCTATCGAGTTATAGAAACATGAGTGGAAGTTTGGGAGAACAAGAAATGCTGTGGGAACACTAGCAGCAGGCAAGTGTTTTCACAGCTTTTTTGAGTTCTCCCAAACTTTCACTAGTGTTTCTATTAAACAATTAGATTATTCGCTCTCGATTTCTATCGCGTGGTAGTTGACGAGGGCGCAACCCAAGTCAACTATCACGCATAGAAATCGAGAGCGAATAATCTAATTGTTTTAGTATAAATCTACTAGTCGTTCAAAATTTTATCTAAATCCTCTTTAGAGACACCTCCAGAACGGCAAGAAGTGCCGTTATTTTGTTAACAAGGGCACACTGCTATGCTACTCACTATCAATCACAGAATAAAACGTGAGTAGCATAGCCAATCAGAGGATGTCATGCATGATAGAACACTAGTAGATTTATACTAAAACTCATTAGTATAAATTTACCGTAGTCTATTGTGAATCCGTGAATAGGCTAGTTTCGAATTGTGCAGAAACAAAAGAACAGAGTGGAGGTTCAGGGGAATAATTAGCATTTTGTATTGTTCATAACAAAGGAAAATGCAAATTATTCCCCTGAACCTCGACTCTGTTCTTTTGCTTCTGCGCAATTCGAAACTAGCCTATTTGATTGGCTATATTACCGTAGACTATCTGCTGATAGTCAAGAGTTACGCATCAGTGCACATCACACATCACATTTGAACCCTCGTAGTCTAATTGAAGGCTTCGGTGGAAAAAGGGCGTTAGGTTTTTTACTCAAAAATGAAATTTATCAAAAACGCTCCAAATTTCGCATGCAGTTTTGTTTAGGTGCGTTAGACAATGTTCTGCATGTTTTTTTGCTGAAGTTTGTTTCGTTTTCGAGATATTACGTATGCAAAAAACCCTGTATTTGTTGTCACGTCAGCACGTGACCGCAAAGACGGTACTTTCACTTAAAATCCAGCAAAATATTGATCTTTTGCAACGTGTAACCTCAAAAAGTGTTGATGTCAGGTTAAAACTGTTAAAACTTTTATTTCACGTTAAGGTGCAACCGCAAAGACGTTGATTTCACTCAAATTACAGCCAAATGTTAATTTCCCGCAATGCGCAAGCTAGACAATGTTGATATCAGGTCATTTAGAGAGACTTAAAATTTTGATTTCACATTATCACGCCACCGCAAGGACTTAAACCCTTAGGGTTATGGAACAAGGTTAAGCTCAGAGTTAACGCTTAGGGCTACCACTTGAAACTAGGGTTACCGCTTGACTAGGGTTACGGAACAAGGTTAGGCTTGGAGTTAACGCTTAGGGTTACGGCTTGAAACTAGGGTTACCGCTTAAAACTAGGGTTACCGCTTGAAACTAGGGTTACGGAACAAGGTTAGGCTTAGAGTTAATGCTTAGGGCTACCGCTTGAAACTAGGGTTACGGAACAAGGTTAGGCTTAGAGTTAACGTTTAGTGTTACCGCTTGAAACTAGGGTTTACGTTGAAGGGTGAGGGTTATTGCCTAGGGTTAGCGCTAGCGCTTCATTGTTAGGGTTAGCGCTTCGGATAACGTTAGAGTTAAGGTCAGGACGCGTTAGGGTTAGTGCAGTGTTAGGCCAAGGAAAACAATCAAGATGTAACCTTGAAAAATGTTGATTTCAGGTTTTTAAAACCGTTCAAATTGTGAATTCACGTTATCACGCGACCACAAAGACGTTAATTTCACTCAAATTACAGCCAGTTCACTTTACGTGATTTCACGTTAAGGCACGATGGCAAGGATGTTGATTTCACTTCAAATCCAGCAAGCTGTTCATTTCACCCAGCATGTAAACTCGAAAACGGCGATTTCGGGCCTAAATAGGTTAAAATGTTGATTTCACTTTAAAGCATCACAGCAAGTATCTCTATTTCATTTTAACTGCCTGCAACGTATAAGCTTAAAAATGTAGGGCTGACAGATTAACAGATTAACCCTTCTGTGCAACGTACAGGTCTCTCTCCTTACATCTGCATGGCCCCTGATCCCAGAAGTTTAAAACACTACAAATCATGCTGATTTGAAGTAAAATCAACGCAACCTGGATCACAGATCTATGTTTTGAATAAATCGATCGCTTCTTGTTGGCCATTATTATGTTGGAATAAAAAAGGAAAAAAAAACACGCTCTGTAATTAGTTAAATATTATTGTGATTTACGGAGTCTTGTCTTGTCTTGTCTTGTCTTGGCTTGTCTTGCCGAACGTGATCGAAATGCATGCCGGGAAGGTTCTGTTACACCTCGTGCGTGGGTAAACATGGAAGATGATGGAAGAAAAATTTTATAAGTCTAAAAGCAGTTCTCATTTTCCAAACTTTGAAGCTAGCAACGCTTGGCAAATGGGCCACAACTCACGACAGGGTTTTATTCTTGGGCAAGAACTGCTCTTGGACTTTGCTGCCTGGATCGACCTGACTTCGAACGCTGATAACTGACTTGCCGCTGATATCAGTTGCGTTGGAAGTTACAGAACATGTTTTGCTTCTTTAAAACGTGCTGGTGACTTACGGGTTTATCAAGGCTTTATGATGCCTATCAACCACCAGGCAGGCTACAAGGTACTTAAAAACAATGCTTAAGATATTAGTCGAAAGAGCTGTACTGCATCATGCATCACTTCTCTTTGCTTTGACGCTCGATCGAAATTCACGTGTTGTCTCACGTCATTATAACCTGTATAAAAAAATCTCTCCAGATTCCCGCTGTATACGCATTTTTTTAAAATAGATATCTTCATTTTTGAAAAAAGAAAAGGAACAGAGCGAAAAAAAAATTGAGCGACCTCGTGTCGAACCGGTGTCACGGAAAAACAAATTCGAATCTCGCCCGTTCAGCGCCTCATCCGCTTGTGCTAACGAAGCAGTAGTAAGAGCTTAAGGTATTATAGTGACTTCATCGCTTAGCGAAACAAAAGGTTTCTTTTGTTTTCCATTCAACAAAAGGTCCCCAGAGGATGCCCTTGGAAAAATGTGTTTTTTTGCATACGTAATATCTCAAAAAGGAAGCAAACTTCAGGGAAAAAACATGCAGAACATTGTTTGACACACGGAAACAAAACTGCATGCGAAATTTGGAGCGTTTTTGACAAAGTTCACTTTTCAGTAAAAAACCTAACGCCCTTTTTCCACCGAAGCCTTCAATTGTTAAATAAAAACACGGAGTACATGTTTTCTATTTCTTTCAGAAAACACCGCGCCAAGAAAAAAGAAAAAAACTTGTTAACTTTGATTATCAAAATGTAAATTCTCTTTACTCGCACCATCACCACGTCAACAGCGCGCGCTAGTTCTGTGTCTCCATCCAGTTACACAAACACGATTTTTAACCAATCAGCGCGTGTGTTTTCTTAGGACTGTTTTGAAATTTATTATAGCAATATATATCCCAGCTATTACTACTTGGGTAAATTTAGTGAATATAGAGAAAATAGCTGTGTTTGAAGTTTGAAAAAGTTTATATTTAGTACTTTTTAATTTCTCCAGATACATGTAAGATTCAAGTTTTATGAAAAGTACTCTATAAAGTTTATATTATTATTATTATCATTATTACTATTGCTGCTATTATTGTTAACTGTCAACTTTATTGTTAATTTTCACTCGTGAATTTGTGCTGTTGGGAATCCTTATGTGATATAAGTAGAGACTGCTGTCATCATTTTGTTAGCGAATGGGACTTTGAGCACGATGCCCAACATGTTTGCCAAGCAGAAAGGTCTCTGATGAGTCCCTTGGTCAGGACACAACGAGCTTTGTATTTTTGTTATTGTATTCAAGTCATTGTGTGACAGGTTAAAGTGCTACTGAAACGAAATTTTCGCATGTGACATTTTTGCTTAATAATAAAGTTTGAACCTTACTTGGAAACACTGCAACCTTTTTTTCGCATACGGTAAGTGAAAACTGCTTTTTCAGCCGTTCGAAGTTGACCGGGTGAGCCTAAAATTTGGCGGCCATCTTGGCATGGCCAAAACAACGTAGTGACGTCACTGGTTGTGTTACTCTGATGCCTCACTGAAAATATAGAGTGAATATGGGAGAAGAGATTAGTGTTCAAAGCCCCCGAAAAACATCTCCAGGACATCTCAGAGCTGTGAAGCAGTTAATAACAGTAGCCTTAAACCTGAAGAGGTGGAGAGTTGATCCTGAAGCCTTTCAGTCTATTCAATTGGATATTTCCAGCATATTTTATGTAAGCAAGCAAACGAGTCAGAAACGATCAGGACACTAATCAAATGGCGATCACTCAGTTAATAACAGCTACACTCATTAAGTAAAATAGACATGAAAACAAGAGAAAGCGGCTTTTGAAAATATTATCCAGAGTATTGCTGCACGAATCGCAGCAACAACGTTTCTAGTCTTCGAGTCGCTTCGCTTAGAGGAAACCTGACGCTCACCGCGGAAAGATTGTGCTACATATACAGTGACCTTTTGTCTGGTTGGACACGAGAAAGCGGCGGAAATCGAGCCTACTACATCCTACAAGTTACCACAGCCACAACAATTTAAGAAACGCTCGTCTTTTATATAGAGGTAACGAATTTAAAACTTTAAAGACAAACTAAGCTGCCATGACCCGTGTTTTCAGGAACTAGAGAAAGCGTGACCGTGTCGGCAGCAAAAGATCATATATGCAAATTAGTTCACATTCTGAAAATAAACCTTCGAAATGTATACTAGTGATGTTTTAACGAATTGCTTTGAACTTGGATACTAACAAATGAAGATCTTAGACATAATGTACGTTAACGAACACACAGTAATCCATCGGCCGTGAAATGTTGCATTTGGGAGTGATACGTGTAAGAAAAGCAAAATATTCCCGCTTTGTTTACACTGATGCATATGCGGCAATATTAAAAGCAAACTGGCCGTGCTGTAGACCACAATTCTAGTTCCAACAATGCTCAAAACAACTCTCACTTATAAGTATCATAAAAAGATGCCCTCTGTGTGCAATCTAGTACTCGCTGCAAAGCTTGTGGACCGTTAATAATTTCGTGATTGTGCGGATGGCTGATATGCTTACCGCTTTTAATTAATGCAGTAAAGTTGCGGAAGATACGTATTCAAACCTAGGTTAAAGAGACCTTAGATAACAGTGAGAATCCAAGCTTCAGATCCAGGCTGAAAACAAAAGGACGATATATCGTGTTCAGGCTTCAGGTCTTGATATAAAAGTAGCCACACTCGTCTTCGAAGTCTCCAATCGTGTACTCAAGATGTTCGAGTGGTACATACTGAGCTGTTCTAATTTTGTAGCATTCATTTCGTTAATCTACACTCTGGCGCCTTCTAACGCCTATGATTTGTATTTTCTGTCAAGGCTGGACAGGAATTACACGGTAGGAAACTACTAGGTATCGATAATATGAAGAATAAACTTAAATAAATCAAGTGAAAACAAGAGGGGACCTACCGCGCTTCATACGTGAACACAACCAGTGACGTCACAAGGTCCTTAAACTCGGTCCCAGAGCCCGGACACAGTTTTGCTCAAAAAAGTTGATTTCGGCGACTAAAAACAGCACTTTCCGTTGGGATTTGACAAAAATAAAACTCACCATGATTTTAAGTAGGTTGAAAACTATAGATTGAGCAAATAAAAGAGGATACGAAAATTTCGTTTCAGTAGCACTTTAAACATTTCTCAGGGTAACAGAGTTTTGCAAATAGTTCGAGTGAAAATTTCATCAGTCAACAGAGCCACGACTGGTTTACATTTAGTTTAAAATGTTCTTCCCATGAGAACACAACCACATTCCACACTACAACAAAATACAAAGCAGACTGAGTCTCACCAATATCATCAGGGAGTTCATTCAGTGCAAACTCCTCCTCCTCCTTGTTTCTAGGAAAGTAGAGAGGCATGACCTTCCTGTAAATGGCCTAAAAACAATTAAATATTAATCAAATTTAATACCCCCAATTGTACTAATAGCTATTACTTGACTAAGAACAAAATAACTCCACTACACATTACCTCATCAGCATTTTCAACAGCAAAAACAACAAGTTCAATATCTGAAAACTTTTCTAGAAATCGTCGGACGGTGCCTGTTAAAAGAGGATACAAGAAATGGAAAAAACTGTTTGTGCTATTAAGGGAAACACAGGTACTGATAATAATAATAATAATAATAATAATAATAATAATAATAATAATAATAATAATAATAATAATAATAATAATAACTGTTTATTCACAAATCTAATATAAAAAAAGTGAAAAGGAGATAAAAGAGGTTATCCCTTTCTAGTTATTATTCTAGTTATAGCAGGAACTGTTGTCAGTTTAATTCTGTTATGTGGTGCAAAGCCATGAAAAGTGAAAAGACACGAAAGAGAAGTGGTGACCAGTGATCGTTTTGGGCCATCACTTTAATTTACTAAAATTGCTGCATCTAAAATTATGTAAATTACATACGCAAAGCAATGTGAGCACCATCCTCAGGGGGGTACCCTCGTCTTGATGTGTTTATTACACACAGACCAACTGATGCGATTCGTGACTCCCTAAAATATAAATTGTACAGGTCATTTTAAACACATCAATCAGCTAGGTATATCCTTAAAGCATGAAGAGTATTGAAGTGAATATGTCAATCTACAAACTCTTTCACAAGTTCAAGTTCAAGTTCAAGTTCATTTATTTACACTTATTCAGTTACAATATAACAACAATAAAGAATAAAAAAGAAGTAAAAAACAGAGCTGATTATACATTGAGCTAAACATAACAAAGGGAAAAGTGTGTAGCAGCCAAAGGAGCAGAGCTTTCGAGTTGGCTGCTACCACAGGACAGAAAGTTTGCCTCATTTTATGAAATCAGCCGCGCAAAAAAGTCATATATTTTCCATAATAATAATAAAAGCCAATATGACTCAAACATCGAGTGACGTAACACACCTTACAATCTTCATAACACTCCTGTAAGAAGAGTATAGAGCACTTTCTGCTGCAGTCTTATATTTGATGTTGTATCGAGGACCCACAGTATGAATCACATATCTGCAAATACAGATAAAAATAACACCTGCATTATTCTTTCTTTATATACAACTCTCTATCACAACCACCAGCCAACTCAACATCCACAATATTGCAATAATCAAAGTGCTGTCAATAATTATTGTCACCTACCTTGCTGGCAGATTGTAGCCTTTTGATAGTTTAGCTTCTCCAGTCCTACAACCTGCCAAGAGCAAAAATATTTAATGTGATATCTTCTTTTACACTTGTCTTGTCTAACTGCTAGCAAAAGAGGCATATATTTTATGTTGTGCCTTAGCGGATATCACTCAATTCTTGACACTCTCTCTGTACCAAACAATATCCCTTAAGTACAAACAAATAGAGAACATGGAAATTCCTGAGGATACATGACTGTATATGAGCGCTATGACAATTTAACATATCTTTCCCAGTAAACAAAATTTTCCCCCATCCCAGGAATTGAATGATGAACAAAAATATGTTTAAGAAACCAACAAGCCTAAACTACAAAAAAATGACTGTATCAGCTACACTTATTTATCATGACTACAGATGACAAGTAGAAATGCTATCCAGGAACAGCGATTTCATACACTTTGCATTGAAAGCAAAGCTACCAGTCAGAATTAATCTAAATTATTTTATACCCCTCAGGTGTTGAAATATTATGTCAAAAAACTATCTTGTCCCAACTAATTTAATTGTCTCTCTCAACCTGTGCCCTTGTCCATGTGGCGAACGCATTCCTTGTAGGGAAGAGTGATCCAAAAGGACAGGTAGAATTTTGGCAGAATACTATTTGAGAATTCAGTACAATTCGTCCTTTAGGTTTGGGAACCATCCTAGGTCTTTATCTTTCCACTTCTCTGGACTTGCACTTACACTTGTTTCCGCTCCCGATGTGCCACCAACAGAGTCAGAGGAGTAGCCAGCATCGTTTTTAGAAAGGCGAGTCGGCAAACAGCCAAAATAGCCACAAGTTGCTCCATCTGACCTCATCAAATCCTCGCATTTCCCACTTTCTATTCCTTGCACATCCTTGCCCATTTTCAAGTTTTCACAATGCAATCACATGCCACGCAATTAACTGCTTTGTATGCAGATGCGGTTATATGAGCAACACTTCCGGTTATGTTTGTCTTGGAGGAGGTGGGGGGGGGGAGGGTCAGATGCTTCTGTTGAGGTATTTGTGAAGGGTCATGCATTCATCTCGGAAGTGGGAGGGCCATGAACTTTTTCCCAAAAAAACTTCTTAAATACCCCGACTCACCCCCACCAATAAAAAGCGTACCTTCCCTTATTGGTTAGTTTATAATGGCCAATGACAGCATGAAATCTCAGTGCACACACTCAGGCATGAGAGGCCAAGTGGGCAGTTTTCAAAATCCAGGGGTTGGTCTGCAAGCATTTCCTTCCTTCCCCTCCCCTCCCCATCCCCCTATTTTTCTCACTCCACTTTTCACATGAAAATTCTTTGCTCCTGAACCCCATGGATACACTAGCTACACAGACTACCGGGGGCCTTACACTAAACTTTAGGCAACTGGCATAAATAGGCTACTGTAAGGATGATAAGCAGAGCTACTATCTTATCAATACATGAAATTCTCATGACAAATTAATTTCACAAAACAATAGTGGCATGAACAAAATGTGTTACGAACATAACATGATGCTAAAATCAATTACTTTTGGTGTTATATATTTGCACCCTTGATAAAGTCAGTTTACTAAATTAAAGGACATGTTCCAAGGAAATAAATAGCATTAGACTCGAAAACACCAAGTTACTGTACCACTGTTTCCATTGATACACGACTTTGGAAAACAAAACACCTGCAGAAACATTTCCAAAATTTCTGTTAGTCTTGCGTGTTATCAACAGATCGGATCAAAATCCACCAATCACAGCCCCTAGTGTGACCTTCAAACCTTCCTTACGTCATGCTAGCGGGCTGTGATTGGTGGATTTTGAGCCGATCTGTCAATAACATGTATGATTGACAGAAATTTTGGAAATGTTTCCGAGGGTGTTTTGTTTTCCAAAGTCGTGTATCAACGAAAATGGTGGTAAAGTTAGTCAAAAACAAAATTTTGTACAAAATTGCAGAATTTTAGAGTTGCAAAATACATGCGCACCTCAAAATCACAAAATAAACTTATCAAGAAAATTCAGGTAATGAGGTACCCTAAACAACCACCAAAAAGCCCTCAAAAGATTTTGGAAATTTGTCAGATTGGTTATTGCAATCAAGCCCAATAATCCATCTTCTCCTCAGTGAGTTGTCTTATAATTAAAACAAACAAGGTGCCTTACCAAGTAATTGTGTTTTACATTCTTGTAACAGTTCGGGACCTGCTGCACGATGGATTCTTTCACTTAACACTCCTCTGTTACTAAGAGACTCATTTGTTGTGTTTACTATTGCTATGGTATTCAGTTTAGTAATATCACCGGACCTACAACAAGATATATAACAGAATTCAGCATCCATGCATGACTTCATTAAGAGCAATTATGGTAATATCTACCAATTATAGTACATCATATTAATAATAGTACAAAACACTAACAACTTTGTACAAAATGACAACTGCAAGAGTGATGTCCACGATGACCTCAAAACAGTTTGGCCCACAGTATTTTTGTACATCTTAAAAACTTACTTTTCAAGTCACCCACATTTCCTATCTGTAGGATATTAAACGACCACGAAATTGAAACAAAAACCTGACAAAACTTTTGGAAATTATTCGCAAGAAACCAAGCTGAGCTGATAATCCACATTGACATCATGTTATCAGAAAACATGCATATCTCTGCACTCTGGCCCATAGCCAGCAATAGGCCAACCTAGGCATTTGCCTCAGTCATTTCGTTCGTTTTTGTTGTTTTATAATCATCATAAACACTCTAATACCAAGGGGAAGAGAACTCAACCATGGACCGATTACCTCAGTAATAAGTTTTTTTCTGGCTACAGCCCTGACACTGACATATCTTTTATATCTAAAATAACAAAATATTACTGGAAAACACAGATCAACGTCGATAAATACACACCAAAGAGCTACTTTAGAATTTAAGTCTTGGCGAATAGCAAATGGATTCTGCGTTCTTCCACTACTCGCTGGCGACCCTGCGTTATCATAAGCCGGAACCGGAGTGGAACTCCATCTTGGAAGAGAAAGAGCGTCTACAATAGGTGCTGTCACTCCAAGAGGGTCCATGGCACTGTCACAAACACAAGCTTAAATTCATAAACTAAGCCTCGTACAGTGAAGTGTAACCAGGATAACGTAACTCAAAATATACTTTCGTGTTTCTCAGATATATTTCGAAAGAGACAAATGCAGAAACACACACATAACTGGCCAGCGAGACTATTGTCTTCCTTGTCTTCATATAACAAGCCTTGGTGTGTACCTCTTCACCAACCAATCATGTGACCTTTCAAAAAATTTACAAAAAAAGACAGAAACTGAAACTGTCCAAACCAACGTTTTCAAGGATCGGAAATTTTAAGCGTCCAAAAAGTTTACAGTAGAGTATAAAACCTTTATAGTAAATACGTAGTTCCTTGGGAGAGGCCATCACATGACAGTGTTGAAGGCCAGTAGGCTTTGTCACAGTTCGTTCTGGAGCGAACTCTATTAAGTTTAAACATTGCTTAAGATAAGTAACCGTTCGATAGAGTTTGAGTTATTTTCTCGACGGTGTATCTGCAAATGGGCTCCTGCCCGGAGAAATTATTATTTGGAACGCATATTTTATTTATTAATTTCTACATTAAGTTAAGCCTAACACACTAATCCGTCACGGAGCTCTTCAAACCCGAGGAATTTGAAAACGCCGACGTCGCGTTTTTTTAGTGTGGACGAAAAACATTTTGAAAACGGAGTTTTCCCAAAACAGTGACGTCAAGATAATCATGTGATTTCCCTGACGGAGTTTTTCAAAATGACCGGTGATTGTTGCGTTTTAGAATTTCTCCGCCGTAATTTGGACGGGCCTCAGATTTTATCTTTCAACGAAGTGTCCGAAGTGATATAAAAAGTGTCCGACAATTAAACGTCCGAATTTTCTTGATTTGCCAACGGCACGCTGCGTGACCAAATATTCGGGTCAGCGGATTAGACAGCCACAGGCCTCATGACGAGCACCACGGAATGATCTTCATTGGATCTACCCCGTCAGGGGCTCCCCTGAGGTCGCATCCCGTCCGACCGAGTGGAGGGTTACGCTGACAGGTCTGGCTCCCAATACTGGCAGTTCAGGTTTTTGAGAAGCCTCTTCCAGCCGTTGAGTTAGAAAGGCTGCAGCACGAAAAACGGGCCCAGCGAAAAAAAACTTAAAAAATCGCGGAACTTTTTGTCTCTTGAGCTTGATATTTGGGTTTATATCTCCTTTGTTCCCTTTTGGCACCCCATGATTATAATATAGTAATAATAATAAATAATAATAATAATAATAATAATAATAATAATAATAATAATATAATAATAATAATAACAGTATGAAAAGAAATATAAATATTAAAATTTTAAATATCTTGGTTATAAAGTTTTTTATACTAGATTTGAACTGGACTTTACAAACAGACTTGCTAATAAAAATGGAAAATTACCTAATTTCAAATAATTATCGATAATAAGCATCTGTTTAAAAAGAAACATGTGCCATCTGAATTGCTTTCATTATCTAATTTACAAATATTATCTATAAGTAAGTAAAAACAATCACAAATCTAAAAACTATTCCCAATAAACAAAAAACGGTATCATCGATAAAATGTTTATGAAATGGCTGCCTCTGAATTTTGTATATCAATGTCTGCATTAGTTAAGTCCATTTTTACGTCTTCTGATTGTTTCTGACCCTCTTAAGCAGATCAGCGCAGATCTTCAATAAGGCAAAGGAACCCTTACAAATAAATAATAATAATAATAACTTTATTTAAGTGTCTAATGTATTTAGCGATGTTGTGCTAATCGGGGACACTGTAAAATAAATAAATCAAATTCGAATATAGATGTTCACGTGTGAAGAATAGGCCACGTTCGAAATATATCAATACTCCAACATGGCTCCGAAGCTTTCCGAGTCAAGATTGTATTTTTTCAAAGTCTCCCAATTCCCAATTAATAGAGACTTAGATACAAAGAAAAACACACAACCAAATATAGAAGTTTGTCCTGAAAGCCTCGGCACCATGTGGCCCATCGACGTAATTTTAAGTTTTAATTCTTAAAATTTGATATTTATCTCATTCATTTCAAGCCGATTAGCTTAGTTAGTGCAGGTTCACTCATCAGGACTTTGTAACTTACTTTAAATATAAAGGATGTTCAGTTGTATGCATTTATTGTATGATTTGCAACTTGTATATTTATACCCCGCCAATAATTTTATTCCCATGCATACTCCTTTTTCTTTTCAATGATCCAGACACCACCTCTTGAACTGCAAATTAACTGCCTACAGCTCATGCACAATGCCTTCTAAATATGTGTTGATGTAAAATAATATTTTGCTCATGCCATCTCGTGTGAAAAACCGGCCAGATTTCAGAGAGTGATTAAAATATGTGGAAAACAACTTCGTAACCAAATGGTAAAACAATTATTGAACTAAGTTATCGCGAAATACCGTGATCTGTCAGTGTTTCGCAGATTGATCTGCTCGCCAATGACAAATCATGGTATTTTGCTTAATATACAACAATAATTGTTAATTGTTTCGTGATTGGCTCTCCAATTTACATGTCAATCACCTCGAGGAGGCATTAGAGCATAAACAACGCCGTGACTACAGGTGTTTTTTTCTCTCGCCCTCTGCTCCGCTTAAATGTAGTCGTCTGTATACTTACATTTTGGGTGAACTGTAATACTACATGTAGGATCACTCATATTGTACGAACAGCAGCGGAGTGAAGACGGTTCTTGGTTTAGATCAGCGTGAGCAGTGTGTAAAATAAAGTGTACAACTAATTGAATGACTGACCGGACGGTTAAAAATGATAAATTTAATGCCTAATATTTCGCTTAGACAGGACTAACCTTCTCCAGGGGCTACACTGAAGCTAAGTAAACATGGATAAAACGGTTACAAACTTTAAAATCATACTAAAGGAAGTTTGTGACATGGTTAGTTGACAAAAATAGTCAAAAATGGAACGTGTACTGATGCGGATGCATACAAAAAGACCCAGATTAAATTTCGTCACGCCTGTTTAACCCAGAAAGTTCAAGGGTCTCCGCGCCCTTTGAGATCAGAAATGCTTCTCTTTCATTGCGAATAGCGTTCCTATTTCAGTAACAAGGCAAGGCTCTCGGAGCCATTGGGGAGGGGGGTAGGGGCGGGGGGCTAGTCTGTGGTGTTTGGCCCTGATTAGTATGTCACGCAAGTTTTTGCAACGGCGGTATGATGTACGAGAAGACAATGCTACTAGGCATTGTTGTGAGGAACGAAGAATGTTAAAGGAGCAGTGTCACGAGGATTTTGTTGTTTTAGGTCAATTCTGTGCTAAAATCATTACTTTGAGACTTAAATCATAACCAAATGCTTCTGTAAAGCTACGACGAAGATATCAAACGAATTTATCAGGGAGGGCTAACCATAATAAATTTAACTTTTTAAGGATTAAACCACTGCAGAAACCGTGTACGATCAAAACTTGCTCTACGTTGGATCAAAATAGATCGTGACCAGACCAAAAAACTTTAAAAATAGAAAATATACTGCAAAGGTTGGTCAAGACAACGTGAACATAGGCGTTGTTACAATATTTCGGCTGGCCAACACCAGCCTTCTTCAGGTTTATTGAATGGATAAATGCTTCTTACAAGATCTTTATATTCACCGGAAATGACATAAAAAGGCTACGTGATGTGTAACATTAAGAAAGGAAATGCATAAAAGGTAATAATACATGATAACAAGGTAAAATAAACAAAAGAAAATTAAAAGGCTGCTAAATTAAATTACATTTCATCTCTTCTGTTAAGGCCTGCAGGCTCCAGTGTTTTTCCTCTGTGTATGAGGAATGCCTCACGAGCCTTTCTGATGGAGTCACGACTAGTGTGCAGTTGTTCGAGCGGTATCACGACACTTCCTGACTAGTGGTCACGCGGAGGATCACATGATCCTTATATCGCTCGAACAACTGCACACTAGTCGTGACTCCATCAGAAAGGCTCGTGAGGCATTCCTCATACACAGAGGAAAAATACTGGAGCCTGCAGGCCTTAACAGAAGAGATGAAATGTAATTTAATTTGGCAGCCTTTTAATTTTCTTTTGTTTATTTTACCTTGTTATCATGTATTATTACCTTTTATGCATTTCTTTTCTTATTAATGCTACACATCACGTAGCCTTTTTTTTTATGTCATTTCCGGTGAATATAAAGATCTTGTAAGAAGCATTTATCCATTCAATAAACCTGAAGAAGGCTGGTGTTGGCCAGCCGAAATATTGTAACAACGCCTATGTTCACGTTGTCTTGACCAACCTTTGCAGTATATTTTCTATAATAAATTTTTTGAGGACTTTTGGAACACGTAGCATCAAAATTGGAAAAAAAATTGGCCATTTTTTTTTTAAATTTCAATCCATTTCCATCCATGCCATTCGTAGCGGCAGGCGACAGGAAACAGTTTCAGTACCTTCAAATAGTCTTTAATAACAAGAACAACAACAATTTATTAAGGTATTTCCATAACAATGTACATGACATTACATATTTAAAGTAAAGAAAATATAATAACATCCAAAATAAAAATAAATCTTATTTTACAGAGGAAATTTCATGTCTAAGTAACATTGCTTGGAAAACAAAAGCAGCAGTTGATCTACATACAGAAGGATCAATGCTGTTAAAGAGGAACAAAACTTTTCCATTAATGTCTAACTCATTAAAAATACTATATTTGTCTGTTATATCATTAAAGAATTTTAAACGTAAACTATCATATAACTGACATGAAAAAAGAAAGTGTATTTCATTTTCAACCTCATTTGAATGGCAAAAAGAGCAGATTCTCAAATTTATAGGAGTTTTCGGAATTGTGTGTCTTCCTGTTTCAATACGTAATTTGCCGATTCTCTAATCGAAATTAAAAAACTAAATCATAAAAAAACTAGTCCTTTGTTTTGGAATTCAATTGATGCGAAGACACCTTCTCCACTGTTCTAGCTTTTCATAAAGTTGTCAAGTAGCGTGACAATGCCCGTGCTCTACCGCGAGGAATTTGACCTACTTTTTTATTGCATCTATAACGAAGTGGTGTTTATTTCCTCTCTTTATGAGGCGAGTTGTGAGTGCACCAGAGCGTGTATTTAAGAACTCATCTGTTGAACAAATTCTTCTCAGTCGCAAGGGAATGGATTGTTTAGTGTGAGATGGGTGGCAGGATGATTTAAGGAGGTACTGATGTTTGTCTGTGGGTTTGACACCCGGGGTTTGACATAAAGGCCAGATTCCAATCTGCCGTTGAGGAACACTACTTTCACATCGACGAAAGGAATTTCGTTTAGGAAAAGGAGCTGGTAAATTTGATAGTAGGATGTAAATATAGATCTTTGAAGTATGTGATGAAATCATGAAGCTTATCTTCGCCATGTGTCCAGAGGAGAAATGTATCGTCCATGCAACGCCACCAATTAGGGGAGAGTGTGGAGCAGCTGCTAGGGCTTCTTGTTCAAACCTGGCCATAAAAAGATTGGCATAAGAGAGGGAATTTTTGTTCCCATCGCAGTTCCATTTATTAGTCTATAGTGTTGTCCTTTAAAGGTGAAGTGTGTGGTTAACATTAACGGAATAAGATCACCGAGTCTTGTAGTCTTGACAGTAGAGTTTGTCCGTCCGTCATTGGACAGTAGGGTTTGTCCGTCTGTCCACAGAAAGTCACTTCAAGCTTGGATTCCGTCCTAGTAGGGTATGTTTTTATAAAGACGTAAGCGATGTTACATCAAGGGTCCCAAGTAGAACACCATTGGGAAGTTGGTCGATGTTGTTGAGTTCGTTCAATCAATCAATCAATCATTTTATTTAGTAATGCAGGTTACATAAAGGCAGCCACAAGGCTGATGTGGACCTACAACGAACTAATAAAATGTGAAACGAAAATAATTTAATTTATAAAATCACCCTATGGTATTTAAATATTCAATACGAATCATTAAAATAAAGTTCATTGGCAAATAAGTTACAAATTAATCTAAAAACATTTTTCATGCAATGTAATAAAGCTTAAAAATATATAAAGTCTCGGTCTTTCATAGCAATCATAGGCGCCTCGAATAAGAAGCTATTTATGTTCTGTGAGAGCCTACGTAAAATGTTTTTAAAACTGTCTTTTTGAATATTTACATTAAAATTTGCCAGCCTAGCAATAAAATTCCAGATTACAGGTCCTCTATATTGTGCTGATTCCTTTCCCACTTTGTAGTTCACTCTAGGGATTTCAACCTGTAACCCTCCTGTACGTGATGGTCTGTTACCTAATCTTAGATTAAAAGGGGGATATAAGATTTTATCATTTAAAACATCATGCATTAGAAGAAGGAGTCTTCTTTTATATATGTAAGAAATTGGCAACCAATTTAGCTTTTCAAGACTTTTATCTTGGTGGATAACTCGTGCCGCTCTTGCATGAATAGGGTTTAAGGATTCCATAATAGAGTAATTGCAGTTTCCCCACACTACAATACCGTACGATACCGCTGGTACAATGGATTTGAAATAAATTTCCTCCAGCACATTCACAGGAAGCTTCTTCATTCTTTTTAATGCGCCCACTTTCTGTGCAAAAGATTTTTTTACATGGTCTACATGCATTGCCCATGTAAGCCTATTGTCAATGATTAATCCCAAACAAGTAGTGTGATTCACAACATTAATAAAATTATTTCCAAAGTGGATAGGAGGAACAGGACCAATGAAGCTCGTTTTGCTAAGGATCATAACTTCAGACTTTACAGGATGAATACAAAGTTTGTTCATTGTACTCCAAAGCAGAAGTTGCTCAAGAATGTTATTTAGTTGTGAGCAAACTTGATCAAAGTTCTTCCCCACACAATATAATGTTGTATCGTCTACGTACATGAACACATCTCCATATGTAACAGCATTAGGGAGGTCATTGACGTCGATCGTATAAAGCCTTGGACCCAGGAGGGATCCTTGGGGAACACCATATTTTACTTCGTCCAAATTAGAAGGGTGGCCATTTACCACAGTGTATTGAAATCTGTGTTTTAAATAATCCATCAGCCACTCGTGGAGATTCCCACTTAATCCAATAGCTTGGAGTTTTAACGACAAGATGTTGTGTGAGATGCTATCAAAAGCTTTCTTAAAGTCAACAAATATTGCACCCACAATCATACCTTTATCCATATTCATCTTCCAGGTATCTGTCATTTTTAGTAACATACCTTCTGATGATAGTCCTTTTGTAAAGCCCCACTGTGAAGAGCTTTTTAGAGAGGAGTTACTTAGGTGCTCATCAATTATGTTACAGACCTGATGTTCAAGTAATTTACTTGGAATACACAGCAGGGATATAGGTCTGTAGTTGGCAATGTCAGTTCTAGCTCCCTTTTTAAAGATAGGTGTAACCTTTGCTCTTTTCCATGAAGTGGGAACAGTTCTTGTGACAAAGCTGCGCTTGAAGATATTTTCCAAGCCATGAATGATTGCAGGGCCGGCTAGAGAAATAATTGTACTTGATATACCATCAGGGCCTGCTGCTTTGTTACTTTTGATATTCTTAAGACTTTTGAAAATATTTTCAAAATCCAGAACCAGAGAGTTGCAGGAAGGTGCTGAGACTCTATAAATATGTTGTATATCGGATTGGTTTGGAATGGTAACGAGGTTTTCTGCGACATCTCTGCCAATATTTACAAAACATTGGTTAAATAGGTCAGCCTTCATGCCATCATCCAAAACCTCCAAGCTGTTTTCATCTTTGACTGGTCCAATTCTGGAGGACTTCTGGCTACCAGATATGCTATGTACAGTTTTCCAGAACATACTTGAGTTATTGGCTTTATCAAATCTTTCCTTCCAATATTGAGTTTCTGCAGACCTTAATAAAGCAGTGACTTGATTTCGAGCGGATTTATATTCCTCCCAGTATTGGTTGGTATTTGGCGTACCATCACACAGTTTTAGGAGTTTATACCGCTTGTTCATGGCTTTGCGTATTTCACTGTTCATCCATGGGAGTGAATGCTGTCTAATTTTAACTAGGCGTTTTGTAACATGGCTATCAACAACATCTTTAAACATTGTTTCCCAGGCCCATGTTACGTCGTCTATTTCATCAAATATAGAACAAATCCACCATGGTGCGGTTTCAAGGTCGTTCTGAAGAGATTTTGGATCTTCCTTAACTCCTTTGAAGTTGAGGAAGTGGGTGGTGTATTTTAGGTAGGAAGGAAGCTTGGTGACTAGTGGTTGGAGATGATGATCGACGAAGGTAAGGTAAGATAAGAACTTTATTTAAACACGGAAAATTATCAGTTAGAAAACTAAAACTAAATATAACTGTTTTACATGATTGCCGAGTTGACTTAATCCTCTTCGCTCCGACCGGAGCATAGGGCTTCCACCACAGCCTTCCATCGGACCCGATTTTTTGCAGTCCGTTTCACTTCCTCCCACGACATCCTCAAGTCCTCGTGTTCCTGCTGGATTGTCCTTCTCCAAGACTTCTTCGGTCTGCCCTTCCGCCTGACCCCTTGAGGGTTCCACTCAAGGGACAGGCAGGTGATGTTGGTGGCAGGCTTCCTCAAAGTGTGGCCGATCCATCGCCATTTTCTTCTCCGAATGGTGACTTCAATTCTCTCTTGCATTGTACTCTGCCACAGCTCCTCATTTGAAATCTTTTTGGGCCACCACACTCCCAGGATATACCGGAGTCTGCGATTGGTAAAGGTCTGAAGCTGGGTGATGATTTTCTTTGTCAGTCTCCAAGTCTCAGATCCGTATAGGAGGACGGACTTCACGTTGGAATTGAAGATCCTTATCTTTCTCCACAGTGAGATGAAATTTGATCTCCATATGGGTCTTAAAATGGAGAATGCAACCTGCGCCTTCCTGCACCTGGCCTCAACATCTTCCTCAGTGCCGCCGGTGGTGGTGATAAGGCTGCCGGGGTATGTGAAGGCCGACACTTGTTCCAGGACCTCTCCTACACAACTGATGTTGCCAGTATTGCTGGGGACCGAATCCTCATCTCCTTGGTTTTGGATGCGTTAATCTTGAGACCGACCCTGGCAGCCTGTTCTACCAGCGCCGCGAACTTCTGTCTCATGTGGGTGATCTTCTGACTCAGCAAAACCATATCATCCGCAAAGTCCAAATCTTCCAACTTCTGTGACAGGGTAAATTGGATCCCAGTCTTATTGTCTCCAAAAGCTTGTCGAGATAACCAGTCTAGTGCCATAAGGAAGAGAAGGGGGCTAAGCAAGCACCCCTGGCGAACCCCAGTGTTCATGCTGAAGGACCCTGTCATTTCACCTTCATGTAAAACTCTTGATTGCCGAGTGGGAATCCGATATGTCAGCCAAAGCTACCTTCTTAATAAGTTGTTTAAAATGACTGAACAGATACAGCGTTTTTAAGCTTTTGGGCATGTTATTCCATAACATAGCTCCGCTGTAAGAGAAGCTGCGTTTCAGATAGTTGGTACTTGGTTTGGGTAAGGTCAGTTTTCCCTCAGACTGAAGATATTCCGGGGAAAGTCCATTCATGCTTTTAAACATCATTAAGGTTTTTCCGCCGAAGAAATGAGTAACTGAGAAATGTGCTCCGAGGGATGATGTTGCTAGAGTAATAATAATAATAATAATAATAATAATAATAATAATAATAATAATAATAATAATAATAATAATAATAATAATAATAATAATAATAATAATAATAATAATATTTTTTTAATAATCAAACTTTATTAAAACATCACAATAAATTACAAGATTAAAAAGAAAGGCTAAAAGAACATTTAATAATAAAAACTTTATTGAAATTTCACCATAATTACTTACAAGATTAAAAAGGCTAAAAGAACAGAGTAGGGTATAATTGATAATAAAAGTTCAAAATTCTATAAAATTACGAATTCCAATTTTCCATAAATATAATATAATATAATAATAATAATAATAATAATAATAATAATAATAATAATAATAATAATAATAATTTTTTCCAGAATTGTATGTCATTAACTTTACTTTTAGTATTATTACCTTATATAATAAGTATTGTAAAGCATCGTTAAATGATTCATTATTGTATGATTTTTTTATAAGAATAATTGTAAGAATAACAATAATAATAATAATAATAATAATAATAATAATAATAATAATAATAACGGAATTTGCAGCGGCATTTCCACGAAGTGGCTCTTCATCCACCGTTTCCAGATCGAATTAGAATTTAGAAGTGTTGATTTTTTTGTGGAGGAAGGAAAACCGGAGAACCCGGAGAAAAACCCTCCGAGCAGGAACGAGAATCAACAACAAACTCAAGCCACATGTGACGCCGGGTCCGGGAATCGAACCCGAGCCACAGCGGTGGGAGGCGAGTACTCTCACCACTGCGCCATCCCTGCTCCAGGACGACCAGGATGACCTTGTTTGTTTATTCTTTGAACTGTGTAAAAGCGCCCTGGCTTAGAAGTTTTCTTTGAGGTACGTTGCTGACTAGCCATCAATCACTTGGTCGAATTGTAAACGGGAAATTCTTCAACACATTTGTGAGTAAGTGGAGAAATGTACCTCGTCCATTTTTTCCAGAATTGTATGTCATTGAGTTGTCGCAGGCATTCATTTTCGTACCAGTCCATACTGTACCTGAGCCTTTGTCTGCGGGCTTAATGATGTCGGATAAGACGTTTCAGGGCTCGTCTTTCTCGTATTGGTCAGGGCTAAACGCCACAGACAAGCCCCCCCCCCCTCACCCCCCGGCTCTGGGAGCTTCCGTTATCACAGAAATAGGTGCAAGACGTGTCCTTTCATTACAGAGAACCACGTCTTACACTTTTGTCTCTACCAACGAAGAAAGACGTATATGACATCACATCACCTCCTCTTCTGCTAATCTCGTTTATATCATACAGTGTAACAAATTCAACGTTCAATACATAGGCGAGACTAAACGTCATCTCAGCGATATATTTGGTGAGCACAGAGGAGCATGCGCAACCAAAAAAGGCAACACACAACATCACATTGATCAACGCAACGCCGTTTTAAACCACCGACTTTACCCTTCCTGCCCATTTTATGGACAACATAGAACTCGTTCTTTTCGAACTCATTGACTCAAATAGGGACGCTTCTACCTTGAAACTCATGAGGTCGACTTGTGGCAAGTCTGTCCAAGGGAAAGACCCTTGAACCTTCTGGGTTAAACAGGCGTGACGAAATTTCATCTATTAATTTTTATGTATCCGCTTCAGTTTTTCTCAAAATCGACGTTTCACATGAATAAAGCATTTAACAGGGATAAGTCTTTTCAGTCACATTATGATAATAATAAATATTTTCCAAGTTAAAAACGGCGGCTTTGAAAAGCTCCGTTTTTGTGACGGATAAGTGTGAACGGTAGGTCTAACCACTGAAATAATGCTGCGTTTTCAAACTGCCCCTAAACAATGACACAAGCTAATGGCGTGCGCAAACCAAAGTTAATTTATTCACGGAAGAGGAATTTATACTGATGTATTGGGGATGTTAGATAACACTTGATTCATGTTTTAAAGCCATGTATTTTACTTTAATTAGCTGATGCATGTTAAAGCATGGAGCAATTGCTAGATGAACGACGGACTTAAGATACAAAGCAAAATACTTTTCGGACTTAATTGGGAGGTATCTGAGCGTCAACCCTTTTCAAGTTGAATAACAGGAGAGATGTTAATGCAATTTACCACGGCTCGGAATATTAGAAATTGGACAAAATGTTATTACAAATTGTTATATGTACGCTATTATAGCATGCGAACAGAATGCTACAATGCACGCGACAACTGTTATTACAATTGACGAAAAATTTTCACTTCCGGGGAAGTCGTCTTTACACGAAAGGCAATAATGGAAAGATACAAAAGTGACCACACCAGTTCAACAAACGCGTTTATTTTATGAAGTCCAGTAATATATCCGCGCAAGATTTAACGCAAAATAAAATATTCTACACGAAAAACGAACAAACGACGTTTTGGGAATGCGTCATATATCAAATAAAATGCCAGATTTGGAAACTGTATGTACATATGATACATGTGTTACTAACAATTTACAATTCCTTTTTAGAAAGCTACTTCAGTTTACAAGGTGCAAACTTGAATGTGTTTATCTGGCTGAACGCGAGACCAGTCTAACTCCCTTGTATGGAGACGATACTGCCGTGCTTTGCAGCTTCAAGTTATCGAGTATGTAGTTTTTCTTTTGCTTCACAGCTCGGCGTGAGGAGTTGGCGCTAGTGGAGACAATTTTCGACCGCATGTTAGGCGGGCTATAGTCAGCGGTTGTGCCAATGATGTCATACGTCCACTGCACGTCTAAGGTCTGTGGACAAAAACATTCAAGGACAAATATTATTCTTTAAAAAAATACCTTGGTCAAGTTCACGTGTACCTTGAGCAATCGCGCCGGATTACAGACATATTTTTATCTATTATGGTTGATCACTTGAGAGAAGCACACGGGATGATGTTTAGTTGTCATGTGATCAATTTAATTTCTCTGTCTTCTAGACTAACTTGAAGTTACGATTGGTCAAGTGAAACGAAAGCCAATAGTAAGGTAGCAAATGTCAACGACAGAAAAGCATGCCTGACACGTCTTTTTATGATCAGGACATAATCGCACACTAGTTGACCCTCTCGGGTCAGAAAACAAAGCCCTTACCTGAACCACCAGTTTAGCCTTGTGGGTTTTGCCGTATATTTGGGGCTTGTACGCCACCCTAATAAGTGTCCCTTCGGTACCTGCCGGAGTTAGTTCCCCGGATGTAGGAGTGACTGTAAACTCCATGTCAGAATTGGGAGTAAAAAATGCTTCAAATGCAAGAGTGTGTCTGGAAGAGAGAAAGAAAAACCAGATGGAATGAACGATTTGTAGATGGCATTTAATGACTGTGATACAACTTCAAAGCGTATTT
This sequence comes from Platygyra sinensis, assembly GCA_019787425.1. NCBI lineage: Eukaryota > Metazoa > Cnidaria > Anthozoa > Scleractinia > Merulinidae > Platygyra > Platygyra sinensis. The sequence goes on along the minus strand of JAHPZR010014661.1, from coordinate 47,647 downwards.
GAGTCGCTCGCTACAATCTTGGACAGAATAAAATGAGAAATAAAACCACCCCTCCCCCCGAATCAATGATGAACTCGCGGTCTAACCAAAGCGCGCCATTTTTTCCATCATTGAAATGGGGGGAGGGGTGGTCTTAATTTCTCATTTATTTTGTCAAAGATTGTAGATATTGAAATTAGTAAGTAACCTTTATTTAAACACGATATGAATTAAAGCTCAGTAGCTTGTGGGGTCGTGCATATATATAAGTGTACATAATAAAAAAGTTAATTTAAAATACCAACAATATATAAAATACAATAAAAGAATAAAAGAATTCTATTTACATATTAACCTACTATAAAAATCAATTATATATAAAGTCAGAGTCTCTGCGGCGCACACTTGAGGCGGTAATTGCATCGAATTTAAATCCTCTAACATAATCCCTCGATCTTATTAGTTAGCTATTAGTCTAAAGTTATTCACCCACTGCGCTGCGCTGTCTCTCAAGGTATCTCATGTGAAATGTTGACTTGATTACCTCATCTGACTTGTCATCCTGAAGCCAACAACAGATTCTTTGTTCAGTCCAACAGACTCGATCGTGATCGTATCGTCCACTTCTGGTTCAGTGGCTAACACTCTTAGAGGAAATCTCCATACTCCACCAGAAGCCGCCGATATCATTAACTGAGTCTTGTGGCTAGAGGAACAAACAACAAAAAGTTCAATTAGCGACAGTCAGAATCCATTACAACTGTTTTTGGCCTCGGATAACTAAAGTATTGAACTGGAAACTGATTGGAGACCGGCAGTTTTACTAAAGTGATGAGGTTGACCGTTGATGGCGCTCGGCAATGTTCATAAAATTGTGTTAAAGATAAAAGAGGAGAAGCACGTGTGCTTTTTCCACTTACCTAAACGGCTTGAATGGTGAAAAGACGAAATTGAACAGAAGAATCACCACTCCTGACACTTGATTCTTGATCTTTCTCAACAGACTCACGCCCAGGGATCGTTCAAGACACGACTGGCATTCTGCGTCGTCGTAAATAAGTTCGTACCTACAAGAGAGGGGATGGCACCTTATTAGCAACAACATCCAACAGCTTTATGAGTTCACCGACAGTTTTTATAAAATGCAACGTATGTAGTTTTTTGCGATAACTGCAGAAATTCTCGCGCGCTCATTGGCTAATTTTTATTGTCAATAAGAGGACACTCAGACACATGAATTTATAATTTATGCCATGCGTCAACGAACGAGAGAAGACAATTAGACAATTTTTAACACAAAAAAAAACAAATTGATGACAGTTTTTAATGCGTCTGTCTTGTTATTAACAATGAATTTCGTCATAACATTATCAAAGTAATCTGCGGATCCACAGCTACTTTGACAATGTTATCGCGAAACTCATGATCAATAACAGGACAGAAGCATTAAAAAAATGACGTCAATTTGTTAAATACACCGCACATATCACTGATAGTTTCATGGCGGTTTATACAATTCTTTTACTGGGTGAGATCGAACTTCAGCTTGTAAACGCGCCTCTGGCTGTCGCTATCAAATTGTCTCTACTCATTAACTCCCTTTCAAACAATATAATGATTTTAGTTATTGACGTACAAATGCATCATAGACTGCGTAGCAACCATCCCCGAACGAAGAGCTTTTTCTGCATTCCGGTCACGGGCAAACGAGTGAGAGCAAACAAAAAAAGTCAACGAGGCAGGACACGTCGATTTTCTTGTTGCCCCCGCCTCAATTTGCCCGCGGCCAGAATGTGCAAAAAGCTTTTCCTACGGGAATGCTTGTTATACAGGCTACTGCATCCCTATGCTATCGCTTAACAGTATTCTCTTGGATTTTTCAATCTACGATTTGTAAAAATAATGAAAAAAAAATTACTATCTTTAAAACAATAGACGTAAAATTACCTAAACTCTTCTGGCACGTTCAAGTAGTCCACTCCATATTCCATTTCTCCAGGCACATGTCGCCCTAAAAGACTGATGGGAGTAACGCTAGGGTACCTCCCAAAACCTGAGCCTGTATTGGGAGCCAGACCGGTCAGCGTTATCTCAACTCTCTCTTCCACTCGACTCCGAGCCTTGCACTCGATACAAGGGGCCTGAGAGTCTTTTATAGGATGAGACTCGGGGATACCCCTGACGGGGTAGATCCAGTGAAGATCATTCACCATGCGCGTGCTCATCATGCTTGGGTAGTTCCCGTCCCACGTGTCCTCCGTATCTCTATGGACAGTCACAGTGACTGTGGCTTCATGCAGCTCCATGGTGTCGGGCGCAAAGGAGATCGGGATATCTAGAGTAGCACCAGGCTCCAAGAGGATACTCTTAGCGCGTTTAAGCAGGAGACAGAATACCGAATCTTTAGGTTGGCTGTCACTGCCGCGTAAGGTTGTGAACAAGGAGCCTAGAAAAAAAATCGGTGAAGTTGAAAATGAAATAGCCCATTTCACGGTTAACTTTTCTCATTTGCATTACAATGTAATCCAACGTGGATGCGAGGCAATTTCGGGCTAAGAGTGCGAAATAGCCCGAAAATGCATCACATGCATGCTAGAATTTATTGTAATGCAAATGAGAAAAGCTAACTGTGAAAAGGGCTATTAGCTATTAAAACCTAGCAGAAAGTCTTTATTTTCTGTCATGAAAGAGTGCTATGAAAACAACCTCGAAAATAACTGGAACAACTCAACTTATGTCGACATCTTTCCAAAATGACAATGAAGGTCACTGAACTGTCCATGATAAATTATAACAGAAAAAACACGAGGTAAGCCGTTAGGTCAAAGCTGGGATTTCTTTCTAAACCAGATGTCTACAGTTAATGGATGACTTACCACTCCTAGACAACAGGCGCTCCTTCATAACCACATCCACCATCACTTGACGCTCAGTGGGGTTTTTAAACGGAATTATAACTGAAGAGTTACTTCCAAGCTGTGAATAGATATTGATAGGATCTACTGGTCCTGGCATCATCCCGGTACCAGCAGCAAGGAAAACCCATCTACCGAGCTGAACAGCATTTAAAAGATAATAATTAGAAATCAGCCAAAGTCCACTTCTGCTGAAATCCTTTATCAATACCCCTGTCAAGTAAACTTACTCTGCCAAGGAAAAATGACCATTTGAGGAAAAGTTGTTTAAATCACACACACCAGGACATGCGAATTACCTGAGGGCATTGGAAGGAAATTTCGGCAGAATGCAGTTGTCCAATAGCAGATGGCGTAAATTTAAGTGGAATTTCTAGCAAACCAGCTGATGGTAAGAGAATCTGTTTAGTATTGTCCAACTCCAAACTGAAGTTAGCTGGGTTTGAGCAATGAGGAATGAGAACGAGTGACTCGTCTGTTGGATTGTGAAGGCGAATCATCTGATAAGTGGACCTAAAAAACATAAACAATTCAATTTACCATAACGACCAATGCACAAACAAATTTCTAACCACGTCACAGACAAGCCCTGAGACTGAGAGCAGTGCATAACTTACTTGCCAATCTCGCAGTGAACCGAGGGAAGATGTGAAGGTTGAGGAGTGGTTGCCTTGAGCAAGAGATCATACCAAAACTCACCCACTGATTCATGCTGGAAAATCACACTGAAAACAGAACCGACAACACAGCAGATAAGCTAACAAGTTAAAACAATATTTTACTAAAACACCACTTTGTAACGGGAACGAAGCTGCTAAAATCTAAAAAGAACAACTTATTACCACTAACCTGCCAGTATATTCGCCGATCACCGTCGGGGCAAATCTGACTTGATATATAACTTGCTGTCGAGGGTGCAGAGTGATTGCGGGCTCACCAGACAGGGCCACGCCATCAATTAGTACGTCCATGACAATCCTCTCTCGGGTAGGGTTAGTCACTGCTATGTCGACTGCGACTACCGAATGTGCTGCACATGTTACCTCCAGGGTCCGCTCAGGATTGGGTGCTGAGGATTGAACTTCTATCGTGTACCACAAACGGTAAGGTTGGCGTCTGAGATCACCTGTGAGCTCCTGGGACAAACGAGCTTGAGTATCGTTGGTAGGGGACTTTCTGTTATTCAGATTTTCGTCATAGCCTTCAACTCTGCAAGTAGATCAAGCCTGTGAATAGCACAAAGCCACTGTGCCAGATAACTCTCAACAACTGAGATGGATTGAACTACAGAGCATGCCTTAGAAAAGACCAAAGCATGGCTAGATGATAGTTAACCAAACAATACTTGTTTGATTGTGAAGAACTCAAGGCCTCGCTTACACTAGTGCGTTTTGTTAAAACGATGCGTTTTCGTAAAAGCTTTTCGTATACAATGACATTTCTGTGGCGTTTTATTCGTCCACGCAAACACTCGAAAAGGCTGATGCGCAATGAGAACGCATTAGTGTAGAGAGAGCCTTAAAAACATTATTTGAAAGCAATGATGGATATGATTATAACATCAGTAAGGATAAAATTGTCTGACCATTTTTAATCCGCGTGTTACATATAATGTTTATAACCTTCAACAGTTAACAACTCAAGTTAAGGTGATTCCTCTGCTTTGCATTGCGCATCCCTACTGCGCACGATTTTTGCGTCATTAGCGCACGCAAATTAGCGCGTGCACGTACACAACGAAAGAAATTTCCCTCAAGCTAAGCTCGATAGCGAAATAATTGTTCGTTTTCTTTTAAACGAGCATGGTGACCTATATCTTTTATTGCATAATAATAGTGTACACATTATCATCTTTAATTTAAAAGAAAACTAAAAATTTTATCGGAAGGAAAAAAAGATATAGGTGAAAGAGTGCACGAAACCGTTACTCTGTGATGCAAATTATGACCGCAAAAATAACGACTCTACGAACGCTTTAAGTCCACGTCGTTTCAAATAGCGTGATGTTTCCACAAATTTTATATGATACTGTTCTACATGCTCGACACTTTCTACCTGTCAAGTTTTTTCCCGAGTATTACTTTTATAAACTATGTTTTGAGCTACCGCAAAATGTAACGTGGACCGATGAATAACGCGCGTGATTAGCATGAGTACAGACACAAATGAGGAAAGATTGGCCCATCACATCTCTTAAACGAGAATGGTGACCTATCATTTTTATTGTATTTTTCGAAACAGTACTTGGTAGAGAACATTCAGGGAAAGTTTCAAAAAAATTCATCGGTAACTTTTTTTTCTGAGGAATCACCTTAACGCCGTACAAACTGACAACTGCGTAGAATCTAGAATTCTACGCGCTTACCTTGGCGCGTCAGAACTGCCTGAGGGCTCCGCGGAGGTTTCGAATGAAATAATTCCAGTGGACGTGCCTCGTTTCCAGGGTGAAATGGTGATCACGTGCTCGGCTGTCTTTCCGGGGAGGACTGTGACCGACGATGGACCACTCAAGATATCAAGGTCGGTCTTGACCTAACAATACATTTCACATTAAATAAGGATGTACATATAACTGTGTCTGAAAATAACGATCGTATTAACAAAAACTAGTATGTGTATTTGACCTCTGTAACAAGTTCATGCTGGTTTTGAGTGATATCTTAGTCCAGAGTAGAAGACTCCGCTCGTCAACCACGGCAGTGTGAACCACAGCGTGCTGACGCAGTTTGTCATTAAAACATATTTTTCCGGGTCTCGAAAATTAGCAAGATGCTCAGTTTTTAAGGCCGTTGATTTCAAGATGAACACTTAATTTAAAACTCTTTCTAAAAGTGTTTCCAAACACGTTGTGATTCTACAAGTGTACGCTTCTTATTCTACTTACCTGGAAGGTGAGTTTACTTTTCGTTACATTCGGAACTCTCAGAGTGTAAGTGGCACTGTCAATAAAAACCAAAAAAATCCTTCAGTATTATTTTACCTTAATTTTCTACTCTGAGATAGCTGACCTGTGGAGATTAAACGGGGAGCCCGGCAAGCGAACTAGTACCAGAAATACTCTAATCAATTCCCTGGCGGATTAGAGGTCGTCCACCAACAAGGGATCCATGAGTATACGCCGCGGAAAAGAGTAAAAACTACTCAGTAGATAAATCCAATAAATCAGAATATCAAGCAGAACTTCAAGCGAGACATGCAACCAGTGAAAGGCGTGGGAAAACACACCTAAGTGAATCACGATTGGTAGCCTGTGAATATACAGCCAGATCAGAGCATTCTGCACGTTACAAAGCCAAGTTTGCAACCTTGGCAATCTAAACACGTGGACCGAAAGTCTAATGGTAGATTGCTGACCTTTGTTTGGCAGGACACTCTATCAAGATGTGATCTAGAGGAAGCGGTTTTTGTCCTGTTCCTAGAAGCCTGTAGACCTGCTCTGTGCCATCTAAAGTGTTTGTCAGCACTAGCTTACCCTGATCAACAAACCAACAAAGGTGCGGTATAAATAATAAAATATAATACAATTCATATGGCGCATTTTCTATAAAACAAGCAAATGCACCTAGGTAAGGTAAGGTAAAGTAAAATCTTTATTTAGACACGGTATTTCCTTCAGGACTTAACAATATTGAAATTAATCTAACTACCTAACTAATAAATCATTAACTACTGAAATAAGAAACATAGGCACGCAAGACGTGCAAGAGTTATTTTTTTAAGGTTATGAAAATGGGAGCATTTAAGCGACTCTTTACAGTGATAATTCAGTTAATTTGACAAGTTTTTTGGCTACAATGTACAGCAAGAAAGAAACTGAGAATCTGATGTACACACGAGCTTATATCGCTAAGATAAGTTGTCATTTTAAGTTGTCGCTAGAGGGTATGGATAAAATATAGGCACGCTAAGCGTGTAGGAGTTTTTTTGTTGGAATAAATGGGCTGGTGGAAGGGGGGGGGGGGGAGAATGGGTGACTGTTTTTCTGTAGGTTTTTGAGTTGTTGCGCAAAAAAGGGCTTTGAATTTTTTTTTTCTTGTAGAGGGGCAAGCCATATATGTGTATTGCGTGCTTCCAAAATGAAACATGGAGCATTGACAGATGATGATTTAACACCTATATTATTTTTGTGGATGCAATAATAGAAATATAGTACATGTAGGTCCAAACTGTTGTAAGTAGGGTATGGGTTAGAGACGACAAGAAAGATCGTAGATCTTATAACCGCGCTTTTAAAAATTAGCTGGTTTCCTTGCACTACAGTCACAACGCAATGCACATTCCAGAGACCCCCTCGATGATTCATTTATTACTGTAGACAGCATATCACTTGATCCACACAAATTATATTATTGCATCATCGTTCATCTCTATGATGACGTCATGGTTAATAATCACCCACATCTACCCTCACGTTTCTTATCTGCAGGCAGTCCCTGTTGATTCACTGATGACTATAGCCACGCCATCAACTGATCAATCTGTAGCAAAACTGACAACGACTAGACACGAACTGTTTAAGCCTCTTATTGCACCATCACCCGTCCATAACATACCCGATGCGCCGACTAAGAAGAATTTTTTTCACAAAGGAATAACTCAAAAATAGCAAGAAAGCGAGATAAGCTTTCTGACTCGTTTAAGCCTGATTTATTGATTAATTTGTAGTTTAACTTGGTGCCACGCAGTCTTCAAAAAATATTATTTTCAACAGTTTTCATACTTTTTTACCTTTAACAAAAAGATCTCGGACTGAAACGAATATGTCCTTGAATTAACCGTATCAAACCTCTACTGCAGACACCTAAAAGCTGTCCGGACATGTTAACTCCTTTTTTTGTTTAAAATCCTGGGAACAAGAGGCCATAACTTGTTAGCTCTAACTGAATTTACTCCCATGTGAAAAACAAAAGTGTTAAGTTACCATTTGTAACTAAAATAGCAATATCTCGTTTTCTTTGTTCAAACATTTCATGGGAAGAAGTGGTGACGATTCGTCAGCTCTAATTGAATTTCCTCCCTTGTGAAAAACAGAAGTGTCAAGTTACCATTTCTAACTAAAAAATAGCAAACATCTCGGTGAAACAAGTGCTCCCGATTCATCACCTCTAATTGAATTTACTCCCTTGTGAAAAACAAGAGTGTCAAATTACCCCTTGTAACTGAAATTAAAGATATCTCGTTACATTTGCATACAAGAACAAAACAATAGTCACTTCTACTTATTTTGTAAACGTTAAAACTGTTTCAAAACTAAATAGTCTCGTCAATCCTCTAAAATATGTCCCTTGAACTAGAAGCGACGATTCGTGACCTCTAATTGAATTTACTGGTTGTGAAAAACAAAAGTATCAAGTTACCCTTTGTAACCTGAAATAAAGTACTCTTCCCATTTGTTTACTACTGACTCATGAACTACTTCAAAACGCAAAGCTCATCTCGTTCATAACTAGCCACCATTACACTGAGACAACCCGATGTATATTATGTAACTGTAACAATCCCCTCCAAACCAGACTAAAAGTCACAAACCGGCAACACACACGTCAGTCCTAATTATTCAATCACTCAAGTCCTTGCACTTAATACAATCATACAACTCCCAACATTTACCTCACTTAAGTTATCTTGAACAAGAAATTTTCTTTTTCTTCTACTACAATTCGTCGTGCTGGCTATTAATGTGATAAAGCGAAAACCCTGATAACATTGACAAGGAAAGATTAAGTTTCATTTATAACATATCTTCTCATCCCAGTAGTAAACAAGAACCATTATAAATGTAAAATCGTGACAGAATAATTTCTTTTTGTTCTGTTGACGAAATTAATCGTTGTCTCTTCGCTTTTCTCGTTGAAACTTATCATTGAAACTGATCAATGGATGCTGAAATAACTACTCTCTCTCGACTCTGCAGCAATATTTAGGTTTCACTACAACACGCAAACGATTCGAACCTGGTCACAACCTCTTCACAGTCCCTCTATTGCATTCCGCCCCTTAAATATAATTGTTCCTATCCTAGGAACCACATCAACATTAGCGGCTAACACCCATTTAATTCAAAACCTTACCTAATGGGAAAAGCTCACCCTTGACCTTCATCGCATGCTCGCAGTTATACATGATCCCGAACACTATGTTTCTTTGACTGATTATCCAGTTGCTAATGACTATCAAACCCGCCCACAAAATCCTCAGCCTAACCCACAGAAAATGTCGAGGTAAACCCAATATATGAATTATTTCCTTCTCTTTTACGGAAGAATAAATATGGCTGTTCTCAACTGTTTTGGGATCAAATCTTCTCACATACCATTTACCTTTACAACAAGAAATTTGATTGGTGTTTAATAGTAGATCCCATCTGATTGGTGTGAAATACATACATCTCTCACTGATCCACTGAACCACTGATCCACTCACTGAACCACCCGTCCATAACATACCCGACGCGCCGACTAAGAGGTATTTTTTTTACAAAAAAAAAACTCAAAAATGATAAAAACCTGCTTCAAAACAAACACATAGAATGTTAAATTGACTGACCAAATGCTTGTGAAATCCATAATAAGTGAAAGTAAAGAAGAACTTAAGAGGAACTGAAGAAAGGTTTTCAGTTAAGAATAAAAAAAGGCTCCTCACACGTCTCATACTCACTGTGCCACGGAATTTTGTTACGAGCGGGTGACAGAGAATGACACCGTTTTTGTTCTTACTCAGATTACGATGACAGGGTGGCATGATATACAGTAGATCAATAATGCAGCTTTGAAACCGCACAGTAGCAGAATCTTGAACACAATGCGTTGACTTACTGTTAGCATGTGGTAAGGGAGTTATTTGACCGTGTCTAGGTGCATTGTAAATCAGTAGAGTGCATGTCTCCTAGACGCGTTGTAATTTTTGAACTAATTATCTTGGTAGACCATAGTGTAAGCTCTTACCATAGTCGAGCCTACTGGTGATACAGGTGTCCATCAGAGACTCAGTTCTTTCCCTTGTCAAGTTTTTCCTGATGCGTCAGTAAATATTACAAAGTTTCGTGGCATGTTTGCTCATTGGCCGGATATTCGTATGATAGCCATACTCCCAGATTTCTTACGTTTTAGACAGGAAGAAATCAAGTACCAATAAAACAAATCTCTTACCTCCACTGGTCCCTCGTAACAAGGTTTAAACATCAGGGGGTAGTTGGAAGTGAGGTGAGATTTTGCAACCATTACAGGTGGACCATAGAACCCCTCCCCCTCTAAAGTTGCCGTCAAATTCCAGTCCTGATTAGTTTGGTTGACCTGCACAATGAAATAAACATTAAAAAGCTCTTTATTTTTTATCTGTTATGCTTTGATAAGCATTGCAAAAGTTTTCAACCATTTAGGCGGTAAACAAGCGCACATACATGATAACGAAAAGTAATATAGACGCTTAACGAATGGCTTCACGGCCGGCTTCATATCATTTCATCTCATTATATCATGTCTCGGTATTCACTTGACCAGTAGGTTCAGTATACATATGTTATCAAAAACAATTGGTTCCCAAAAGTTCAATTAATTAACAAATAAAAAAGCATGGGCCGTGTAACATGATGGGCAATTGAGAACACGAGAGAAATGTAGAAAACACGAGCTGCAAGCGAGTGTTTTTAAATGTCCGGAGTGTTTTATCACAGTTTATTTTTCAAATTTCATACACTGTACGAATTCCGATTTTCTGATTGGTTGATTTGTATCACGTCCTTGGGGTCATTATCGTGGTGTAATAGCCGTGGTGTAAATTCAATACACCACTGTCATTACCATGGCTTCGGCTGACTCAAACTTTGACGATTTTTGTTTGCAGTGTATTCAGTTTGAATAACAAAAATGTTAAAGCACTCATTGCTCGCGAATTATCGGGATTCACCTGCACTCGTTCAGTAACAATGAACTCGAAATTATCAATACCGCACGAGGCATTGAAATTTCTCGTTCATTGTTAGCGAACTCGTGCAGTCAAATCCCGGTAATTCACTCGCTGAGTGCGTTAACCTGTAATTAATGCACGGCTCAGGCTTCTTCATTGGCTTTATGAGTAATTGGAATGTAAAACATTTGTCTTTAATGTTAGAATAGACCTGGGCATACAACAAGGTTCGTTGTGCTTTCTGTTGGACGGGATGCGTTTCATTTGCACACAAGAATATAGGTGATATTTACCACAGGTATATCCTGCGTTACTGACTGATGTGTTGGCGTGATGAAATCCAGCTCTAGAACTGAGCCCTCAGGACACACAGTACATTCTAGCTGATACACTCTTATGTCATACGCAGATTTTAGAGTAATTTGACATGGGTAGTGTCCAGGTCCTTTGGGCTGGAATAGCACTGGTAATGGAACTGTATCACGTAGTGGCCTGGACTTGACTGCGGCAGAGATCGACTCACCTACAATGAGAATTAGAAACAGAAATTTTCACAGTGAAATTCCAAACGTTCCTAGATATCCCTTTACTCTGTTTAAAATGTCATTCCCCTAAAAAACATACATAATCTAAGCCGAAAGCGTTTAAAATTTGGAAAATTCTCCCAACAGTACATAGTACAACGCTATTTATCAATCTGTCATAAAACGCGTAACTTTAGTGGCACTTACCAAAACGTCCTTGAGTTGATAACAATAACGATAAGGAACCAAGACACTTTACTCTCACGATGCCTCTCGCCACTCAGGTGTATAAATGTGTACCGGCGAATTTAATTCTGGGGGGGGGGGGGGGGGGTAACCCTGCGATGGATCCCATCCAAGGGGGAGTAGAAATACTCCTAATCGCTTTATGCTACAGAAACCGGGATAAGCTCCGGTCTGGTGGGCCACAATTGGCCCGTATGCAGACTTTACCTTTACCATGCTAAAAATGGTAATAGGACTGACTAGAGTGTTCTTTGGACTGTAATTTTAGGCGTGATAAGCAAAATTCAAGAGGAAATGAGAATACAACACAAAGATTCAACAGAGACATTAACTTACCGTTCTTTCCGCTGTTACTCGCTGGGATGATGAGTTGAGAAGGAGCCCGAAAGAACTTGGAGCTCAGTTCTGTTTGGAACTCCGTGATCGCTTTTTCAAAGTCCCTCTTAGTGTTGGTGTCACCAGGGTGCAAGAATTTATCCCCTCCTAGACCCAGTGCTGTCACGCTTGCAGTGACGGTACAACTGGCCAGCGTACCTGTCAGCTTTCGGCGTTGTAGCTCCTTCTCTGACATGCGCTGTTGAGCGGCGATTGCTTGGAATAAAATGAAAGGGAAAACCAACCAAATCAAAATACAATCGTGATAGAAAAGATCAAATCAAGCAAATTATTTCATACACTCACCTAAAGCATTCTCCCTTGCCTCATTCACGAGCGGAATGTACAAATCTTCCGTAAATGACTCGTTATGTTCGCATTTCCAGTACACCACTCTCTCATTCCCGCCGAACGCCCCCCTACCGCTCCTGGCTGCTGCAGCACTGCTAATCCGTATGCTATGGGGGGACTCGGCAACGGGCATCGGGGAGGGGAGGGGGAGGGTGGCGTTTGCTTCAATGCAATAGAGAAACTCGCCAATCTTATCGTTTATAAAGAGAATCGAGCACTGCCTATGACCGACATCAAAAGGTAAAAACTGGATTTCCACTTCTCCTGAGCTGTTGGCCTCAAGATGAATTGTACTGGAAGGACACCAGAAGGCGCTTAGCATAGGACCTGGAGGAACTAAAGAATATACACAAAGCTAAAATCGACCGAAGTGTACATAGCCTCCTACGCTGACATTCTTTGGGCTCGTCACGCAATCTTCGACCTCCCCCAACGAGAGGAAGGTTTCGTGACGAGCCCAAAGAATGTCCGCGAAGGAGGCTAAAGTGTACAGAGAGACGTTCTCTAATGATTATAGAGCTGATAACTGCAACACAACAACGACAGGCGAAAGCAAATAAATATGCAACCGTTTATCAATGGTTGAAGAATCGCAAAACGTACCCTATATAGTACCCTGTATAGTTCTAGTAGCCTCCTACGCAGACGTTCTTTGGCTTGTCACGTGGGGAGGAACGCGTGACGAGCCTAAGAACGTCTGCATGGGAGGCTACTAGAACACAGGAAGTACAAATACCGAGGAAGATGCCACATAGATATATTTTTCAGGGCTCGAACTTGCGACTAATATGGTCGCCAATGCGACTAACTTTTTCTCCTTGGCGACTAAAATTTTTGTTTAGTCGCCAGTTTGGCGACCTTTTGCATGATATAGAAGTACAATAAAGCATTAAAGTTAAAATAAACATCGTACTGCTTTGCGTTCGTCGTAAAAGAATGGGCCAAATCGCATAAAAAAGCGACGTTCCCTCTAAACTTTACGGACTCCTGTTCGCAATATTTTCTGCGACGCCATTAGAGTTTCTCTCCCTGGAACCACACAGGAGCAGCAGGAGCCACAGAATTTTGCAAAAAGACCGCTGAATGATAGCAATTTTGAGAAGAAAAGGTAAGCTTTAGAATCAAAGGTAATCAAGTTTAGATGAAGCTTGGCGAAAATTACAATTTATAGCGTTGTTTTGTTGATTGCGTGACGTGCACTCATGGCTCAGAAGTGGTTGCCTCAGCACGTGATCAAAATCTGCCCCGATCAAATTTCTTTCCAGGATAAAAATAGCCGCGTTGGGAACGAAAATGCTGTGTTTATTTCGTAAGTTTAGCAAGTTTCTGCGAGCATTTTTTAGTTTCTCTGTACAAAACTTAACTCAACAACGATATATTTATTAAAACTGTAGAAATTGTACGTGAAAACTGAGAAGTCATTTATTTCTACGGCGAAAACGAAGCCAGCATTTTTTATGCTAAAATACAGGTAAATCTCTGTTTTCGGCAAAACATGCAAGTTGGGCGCCGCCGCCCGAAATGAAAAGTGTTACATTATTAAAAAGAAATGGATAAGTCGAAAAAATACTTATTGTATGTATGTGTCCCAAGCCATACCAGACAATATCAAACACTTTCAACAAGCGGAACCCGAACATTATTTTGATTAGACAAACTGGCGACTTAAAATTTGCATCTGGCGACTATATTTCTTCGTTAGTCGCAAAAGGCGACCTAACAATTTTTTTAATTTCGAGCCCTGTTTTTAAACATTGAGCTTGTTCGAGTGAGCGAGATATTAAGATAAGGAACGCATTGAGGCATTTACGTCGTACAAAGGTCAAGCCGAGACTGGGACCCTCCATTAGGTTAGGAGCAAATATCTTTAAAAGGTTATAAATACTTTTTCAAGGAAAGGAACACCTCTAGCTAAGGATATCCCCGTGCGGTCCTCTCGCACAGTCAATAAGAACCTAATCTCACCTGTTACTGACTCAGTCTTTTGTTGTTCAATTTTGGGTGGAAAGTCTCTTCTCGGTGATTTGTTAATTTGCCTGAGATAAACAAAACAGTCAGTAAAAAATAACTACAAGTGCATGTACAAATATTTCTTTCTTCTACTACTATTAGCAGTATAAATTCAATGCACGATTCAAAGCCACTGAAGTGATAACTTTCGCGGATTAAACAAGAACTAGAAATTCTTCTCTCCCAAAGTTTTTTTCCACAAAAGGCACCAGCGTCTTTCCCATTATTTCTATTTAATAAAATCATTATTATATTAGAAATGTGCCAAGTAAAAACATCAAATAATCAGTGATATTAGACATTCTTACCCGTGATCTGTTCTTGACTCCACTTTCTTTAAATTCTTGTTGGATTTGGAGAGCTTTGGTTTCGGCAGCGAGGAGCCGGGAAATGAATTCCGAGCTTCTACCAACACGATACGGAACTCTCCAGTCAGCGGGAATGGATTAGTGACGTCAAAATTCACCTTCTGAAGTTCGTAGCATGCTGACTCGCTTTTAATTGTTGCCTTAAAGAAATTTATGACTCATTATGAAAACTGCATAGTTACTTCAAGGTTTCACTGTTACTGGACTTTCCGAGTGCTTTATTGAAAGGGAAGTTTAAATAATCATAAATTTGATGTATTTCAGTTTGACAGTGCATTGTCATATTTTTTGTGATACAGCAAGATTCAACTGAGTGTTGCAAAACCAAAACCAGAGTAATCATTCTGACCAATAACAAGTTACACAGACAATACAGTGAACTAATCAAAACTCAGAGCAAAGCGCGGGAAAACGTGTGCAAGAAACGCTTTGGTTTTTACTTGTGATTGGGTGATAAAGTGGTAAAATAGTAATACAATACGACACAACATGGCAATTACTTTCCACAGTAAAGTGAATGGGCCATTTTCGAGTTCCCTTGTGCCTCTGTTTCAAAACAAGTCTAAGTGCGAAAACGTTCGTATGAAAATGAACCTCTAAGCAGAACTGATTTTCATATGAATGGTTTCGCACATAGACTCGTTTTGATACAGAGGCAAAAGGAAACTCGGTAATGGCCTATTTGACCGCTCTTAGGGGCAATTGCTACAGATGTCAATGACTCTTAGTGAGAAGGTAACAGTGTAGCAATCGATTACAGACACTGTCGTCAATTCATTTGCGGGGAACTGACATATCTTTTCTTACCACAGGAACAATGTTGGTGATGCAAGTATCTAAGGAAAATACAAGAGTGTTTCCACATGGACTTCCTTCTCGTTTCCCAACAAGAACTAATGTTCCACTACACGGTCTGAGAAAACGGCTCTTGAACTCTACTGGCATCTGAAGGTGTCCTTTAGGCGGAACCTAGAAACAAAAAGAGTAGACACTTACATCGAATATATGGAACCTAAACAGCGTCTGGAACTTACGAGAACAAAGCCGTCTATCTTTTTACGATAACTGCAGAAATTCACGCGCGCTCATTGGTTAAATTTTATTTTCCATATGCGGACAGACACATAAATTTGAAATTCATGCGACGCGTCAGCGAGCGAGAGCGGGCAGTTCGACAATTTGTTATCGTAAAAAACAAATTGATGTCAGTTTTTAATGCGTCTGTCCTGTTATTGACAATGAATTTCGTCATAACATTGTCAAAGCAGTCTGCGGATCCACTCGGCTATCGCCTCGTGGATCCACAGCAACTTTGACAATGTTATGACGAAATTCATGATCAATAACAGAACAGACGCATAAAAAACTGGCGTCAATTTGTTAACTGCAAAGCAACTTTTTTTCTCTTCACGATAATGTAATTCATTAGAGTCAGCAACAAAAAATCTTCCAGTCAGTCATGTTAACGTTAGTTCATTCACCCACTCAATCGTTTGCTCTTTTCGCTCCTTCATTAAAAGGCCAACCTGTATTGTGTCTCCCATTGGAAGTCGAAAGTCGGCAGCATCTCTTCCCGCCAAAAGAACCTGATACACTAGTGGCTTGGTACTAGGATTCTGAAGTCGAACCTGAAAGTACAAAACTTGTCTTTGATACAGAGCAATACAGCGTTATGAGCTGGGATAAAGTGTAGTAAAATAATAATGTGAAGTTCACTTCCATCTGAATGCGGCATGCAACAATAAAAAACAAACTTACATGTTTTGTTACCGTGTCGTGTAGCGGACCTTCAAATGCAACAGTTGCGCGTGGCAAGTAGTGAGGCAGCCGCTGATACAGATGAATACATAACAGGAGAATTGTGATTGGGTTGGGTTCCGTCAGGTCTGTTGGCTGTCACCAAGAGAGAAACAATGCAATAGCAGTCATGAAACTACAATTATAATACGATAACATAAAGAGTACTTCACTGGTACAATAACTTCAGAGAGTAATCACGTTCACAGCTTCCTTTTGATGAGATCATTATCGCGTTTCTTTGATATCTAATTAGTTTGTAGCTGTTGAATGTTTGTCCGAACTCAACTAACACTTCAGTGTAACAAGTAACATGTGTTGTCTGCTACTTACTCAATTGTGTTTGACGTCTCCGTTGTGTTTATCATGAACTGACTGATATCAACTAACCTGGATGTCATAGTCCAAGCCTATATGTCTGAGAGCTTCAACAACTTTGAGTACATTATGAAGGCACTGCTCGGCTTTACTGGGACGAGTGTACATGGAGTACAGATGGGTTGAAATCTGCAAATAAAGGAAGGAATTTAACGCGAAACGACAACAACCTGCGCTGGACGAGCGAAAGATATGCACTAGCAGTCAAAAACAGGTCCCAAAGTAACTTTTAGTTAAATCAATTTGGTATTCATAACAAAAATAAGTTATTTATTCGAATTTGTTATTAGAAATAGAGAAAGCAGAGTTTAGATACATGCAGTGCTAATTGCATGGAGCTTAGGAGAGTCAAATAGCTTGTGGAACTAATAGAGAAGAGGTGACCCGAAGTAACTAAACCAAAGCAAGAACCGTCAGTGGCAAAGTATTTGTCACAAAGACTCGATATCAATACAGGGGCTAGTCATGCCTTACACCGGTTTTCAATTAGTGTCGAAAGTAACTACTTTGGTTTTGTTACAGTTTGGAATTTGTTAAGAACAAGGTTCAAGGGTTGAAAATTCACATTAACCCCTACAATCCCAAGATCTCGGTGTTGATTCTCCTTACTGCCTTCCATACACTACTTATTTTTTTAGCTGAGTTCAACAGACTTCCAGAACTTTCCAGGACCAGTGGCCATTTTCCGGGACTTTCCAGTCCTGGAAAATGCCATGATAAAATTCTAGGACTCTCCAGGTTTTCCAGGACCCGTACGAACCCTGTAAGAAGTTTTATTAGGAAGTAATGTGTTGGTTTA